>JAQQAC010010882.1:582242-613226 GCA_029783875.1 Phataginus tricuspis | reverse complement strand
CTGTGTGTATCTTTGGGTTTGAGGTGAGTCTCTTGTAAGCAGCATATAGATGGGTCTTGCTTTTTTATCCACTCTGTTAGTCTGTGTCTTTTGATTGGTGCATTCAATCCATTTACATTTAGGGTGATTATCGATAGATATATGCTTATTGCCACTGCTGGCTTTAGATTCGTGGTTACCAAAGGTTCAAGGGTTGCTTCTTTACTATCTAAGAATCTAACTTAACTTTCTTGTTAAGTTATTTTGAACAACATCTGATGTTTCTTTATCTCTCCCTTCCTATTCTTCCTCCTGCATTCTTTATATATTAGATGTTTTATTCTTTGCCTTTAGTTACTATTTGGATGGTCTGCTTTCTTTACTATGATTTTATTTTCTCTGGTGACATATTTTTAGCCTTAGGGGTGCTTCATTCTAGAGCAGTCCATTTAAGATATATTGTCATGATGGTTTATGAGAGGCAAACTCTCTCAACTTTCATTTGTCTGGAAATTGTTTAATCCCTTCATCATATTTAAATGATAATCGTGCTGGATACAATATTCTTGGTTCAAGGCCCTTCTGTTTCATTACGTTAAATATATCATGCCATTCGCTTCTGGCCTGTAAGGTTTCTGTTGAGAAGTCTGATGATAGTCTGAAGGGTTTTCCTTTGTAGGTGATCTTTTTTCTCTCTCTAGCTGCCTTTAATACTCTGTCTTTATCTTTGACCTTTGCCATCTTAATTATTATGTGTCTTGGTGTTGTCTTCCTTGGGTCCCTTGTGTTGGGAGATCTGTGGGCTTCCGTGGACTGCGAGACTATTTCCTTCCCCAGTGTGGGAAAGTTTTCAGCAATTATTTCTTTAAAGACACTGTCTATCCCTTTTTCTCTCTCTTTTTCCTCTGGTACTCCTAAAATGCTAATATTGTTCCGTTTGGATTGGTCACACAGTTCTCTTAATAGTCTTTCATTCCTAGAGATCCTTTTATCTCTCTCTGCCTCAGCTTCTCTGTATTCCTGGTCTCTGTCTTCTATTCCATTAACAGTCTCTTGCACCTCATCCAGTCTGCTGTTAAGTCTGTCGATGGCTTGTCTGATTTCTGCATAGTCTTTCCTCACTTCCCTCACTTCCTCCCTCAGCTCTTGTATATTTCTCTGTAGATTCGTCAGAATGGTTATGACTTTTATTCTGAATTCTTTTTCAGGAAGACTGTGCATGTCAATCCCTTCATGTTCCCTCTCTGGGGTTGTCTGGGTCTGAAGCTTTGTCTGTACCATATCTCTCTCTTTTCATGGCTATAGAATTGGTTGCTGGTAGTTGCCATGTATGTCAGCTGGGCTCTTTATGACTGCCTCGCAGGGTGCTGAGTCCGCTCAGGTGTAGCTGCACGCTCTGTGCTTTCCTGTGTATTCTGGTCTCTCCTTTAGGAATAGTTGTATATGCTGTGTTTTCCTGGATAAATATAATGTTGGGAGGAGATTTCTTCCACCTGCTCATGTCGCCATCTTCCTGAAAGTCTGTATTTCCTTTTTTAAAAAAGCTATTGTGGACTTCCGGGAAGATGGCGACGTGAACGGAGGCACAGAAATTTTCTCCCAACATTATATTTATCCATGAAAACAGAGCAAATACAATTATTCCTAAAAGAGAGAGAATACACAGGAAAGCGAATAGCGTGCCGCTTCACCTGAGAGGACTCGACACCCCGTGAGGTGGGTTACGGAGCCAAGACCCGGCGGGACCTGAGCACTCCCCCACCCCAGTGCACCGGCAGGAGGATAGGATTCAGAGCCGGGAGGGAGTGGAAGTCTGCGCTGGGAGTGCCGACATACAGCACGTGGTGTAGCAGAGATTGGAGAGACAGAGGGCGCAGTGTCTCTGCGGCAGGCTCTGGGAAGGAAAGAAAAAAAAAAGAAAAGTGCGCGCTTTTTTCAGCGGTCTTAAAGAGACAGAAGCCCAGCAGAGGACCGCATCACCCCAGCACACTCAGCCAAGGAGGCTGGGAGTCCTGGGGAGTTTCGGACCCCTTAGCTGGCGACAGGGAAAGGGTGGCCGCACTTAGACACCCACAGAGCTCAATAGCCTCTCATTCGTTCCCATCCTGGCGAGAGCTATAAAGGGCGTTGCAATAGTGGTGTGGCCAAGGCTCTGGAATAGTGGAGGAACAGCGCACCTACAGCATTCACACAGAATCCACTCCCGGTGGGATTTATTTTTAGTTGTGTTTTTCTTTTCTTTCTTTTCTTTCTTTCTTTCTCTTTTTATTTATTTTTATTTGTTTATTATTTATTTATTTTTTCTTTTCTTTTGTTTCTTCTTTTTTTTCCTTTTTAAAGTCATAAAGAGCCCAGCTGACATACATGGCAACTACCAGCAACCAATTCTATAGCCAAGAAAAGAGAGAGGAATATGGTACAGACAAAGCTTCAGACCCAGACAACCACAGAGAGGGAACCTGAAGGGATGGACATGAATAGTCTTCCTGAAAAAGAATTCAGAATAAAAGTCATAGCCATGCTGACAGATCTACACAGAATGTGCAAGAGCTGAGGGAGGAAGTGAGGGAAGTGAGGAAAGACTATGCAGAAATCAGACAAGCCATTGACAGGCTTAACAGCAGACTGGATAAGGTGCAAGAGACTGTTAATGGAACAGAAAATAGAGAACAGGAATACAGAGAAGCTGAGGCAGAGAAAGATAAAAGGATCTCTAGGAATGAAAGACTATTAAGAGAACTGTGTGACCAATCCAAATGGAACAATATTAGCATTTTAGGAGTACTAGAGGAAGAAGAGAGAGAAAAAGGGATAGAAAGTGTCTTTGAAGAAATAATTGCTGAAAACTTTCCCACAAAGGGGAAGGAAATAGTCTCGCAGTCCACGGAAGCCCACAGAACTCCCAACACAAGGGACCCAAGGAAGACAACATCAAGACACATAATAATTAAGATGGCAAAGGTCAAAGATAAAGACAGAGTATTAAAGGCAGCTAGAGAGAGAAAAAAGATCACCAACAAACGAAAACCCATCAGATTATCATCAGACTTCTCAACAGAAACCTTAGAGGCCAGAAGCGAATGGCATGATATATTTAACGTAATGAAACAGAAGGGCCTTGAACCAAGAATATTGTATCCAGCACGATTATCATTTAAATATGATGGAGGGATTAAACAATTTCCAGACAAATGAAAGTTGAGAGAGTTTGCCTCTCATAAACCACCATGACAGGATATCTTAAACAGACTGCTGTAGAATGAAGCACCCCTAAGGCTAAAAAGCTGTCACCAGAGAAAATAAAATCATAGTAAAGAAAGCAGACCATCCAAATACTAACTAAAGGCAAAGAATAAAACACCTAATATATAAAGAATGAAGGAGGAAGAATAGGAAGGGAGAGAAAAAGAAACATCAGACGGTGTTCACAATAACTTAACAAGAAAGTTAAGTTAGATTCTTAGATAGTAAAGAAGCAACCCTTGAACCTTTGGTAACCACAAATCTAAAGCCAGCAATGGCAATAAGTATACATCTATCGATAATCACCCTAAATGTAAATGGACTGAATGCACCAATCAAAAGACACAGAGTAACAGAGTGGATAAAAAAGCAAGACCCATCTATATGCTGCTTACAAGAGACTCACCTCAAACCCAAAGATATACACAGACTAAAAGTGAAGGGATGGAAATAGATATTTCATGCAAACAACAAAGAAAAAAGCAGGTGTTGCAGTACTTGTATCAGACAAAATAGACTTCAAAACGAACAACACAGTAGAACAGGTGGACCTAACAGATATCTACAGAACTCTGCACCCGAAAGCAGCATAATACACATTCTTCTCAAGTGCACATGAAACATTTTCCAGATTAGACAACATAGTAGGCCACAAAAAGAACCTCAGTAATTTTAAAAATATTGAAATCCTACCAACCAACTTCTCAGATCACAAAGGTATAAAACTAGAAGTAAATTTTAGAAAGAAATAGAAAAGGCTCACAAATACACGAAGACTTAACAACATTCTCCTAATCAATGGGTTAACGACCAAATCAAAACAGAAATCAAAGAATATATGGAGACTACTGACAACAACAACACAAAGCAAGAACTTCTGTGGGACGTAGCAAAGGCAGTTCTAAGAGGAAAGTATATTGCAATCCTGGCCTAACTAAAGAAGGAAGAACATTCCCAAATGAACAGTCTAAAGACACAATTATTGAAATTGGAAAAAGAAGAACAAAGGAGGCCCAAAGTCAGCAGAAGAAGGGACATAATAAAGATCAGAGAAGAAATAAATAAAATTGAGAAGAATAAAACAATAGAAAAAATCAATGAAAGCAAGAGTTGGTTCTATGAAAAATTAAACAAAATAGATAAACCCCTAGCCAGACTGATTAAGAGAAAAAGAGAAACTACAGACACAACAGAATCAGAAATGAGAAAGGAAAAAGAACGACGGACCCAACAGAAATACAAAGAATTAATAGAATATTATGAGTATCTATATGCTAACAAGATGCAAAACCTAGAGGAAATGGACAACTTTTTAGAAAAATTCAACCTTCCAAGACTATCCAAGCAAGAAACCGAAAAACTAAACAGACCAATCACCAGCAACGAAATTGAAGCGGTAATCAAAAAACTACCCAAGAACAAAACCCCCGGACCTGATGGATTCACCTCTGAATTCTACCAGACATATAGAGAAGAAATAACACCCATTCTCCATAAAGTTTTCCAAAAAATAGAAGAGGAGGGAATACTTCCAAACTCTTTCTATGAAGCCAGCATCAGTCTAATACCAAAACCGGGCAAAGATCTCACCAAAAAAGAAAATTACACACCAATATCCCTGATGAACGTAGATGCAAAAATACTCAAGAAAATATTAGCAAACCAAATTCAAAAATACATCAAGAGGATCGTACACCATGATCAAGTGGGATTCATCCCAGGGATGCAAGGATGGTACAACATTCGAAAATCCATCCACATCATCCACCACATCAACAAAAAGAACAAAAACAACATGATCATCTCCATAGATGCTGAAAAAACATTTGACAAAATTCAGCATCCATTCATGATTAAAACTCTCAACAAAATGGGTATAGATGGCAAGTACCTCAACATCATAAAGGCTATATATGACAAACCCACAGCTAACATCATACTTAATAGTGAGAAGCTGAAAGCTTTTCATCTAAGATTGGGAACAAGACAGGGATGCCGACCCTGTCCACTGTTATTCAACATAGTACTGGAGGTCCTAGCCACGGCAATCAGACAAAACAAAGAAATACAAGGCATCCTGATTGGTAAAGAAGAAGTCAAATTGTCACTATTTGCAGATGACATGATACTGTACATAAAAAACCCTAAAGACTCCACTCCAAAACTACTAGAACTAATATCTGAATTCAGCAAATTTGCAGGATACAAAATTAACATAGAGAAATCTGTTGCTTTCCTATACACTAACGATGAACTAACAGGAAGAGAAATCAGAAAAACAATTCCATTCACAATTACATCAAGAAGAATAAAACACCTAGGAATAAACCTAATGAAGGAAGTGAAAGACCTGTAGTCTGAAAACTACAAGACACTCCTAAGAGAAATTAAAGAGGACACTAACAAATGGAAATGCATCCCATGCTCTTGGCTAGTAAGAATAGATATTGTCAAAATGGCTATACTACCTAAAGCAATCTACAGATTCAACGCAATCCCTATCAAACTACCAACAGCTTTCTTCAATGAACTGGAACAAATAATTCTAAAATTCATATGGAACCAGAAAAGACCCCGAATAGCCAAAGCAATCCTGAGAAAGAGGAATAAAACAGGGGGAAATACGCTCCCTGACTTCAAGCTCTACTACAAAGCCACAGTAATCAAGACAATTTGGTATTGGCACATAAACAGACCCATAGACCAGTGGAACAGAATAGAAAATCCAAACATTAACCCAAACATTTACAGTCAATTAATGTTTGATAAAGGAGCCTTGGATATATTGGGGACATGACAGCCTTTTCAGTAGCTGGTGTTGGAAAAACTGGACAGCTACATGTAAGAGAATGAAACTGGACTACTGTCTAGCCCCATATACAAAGGTAAACTCAAGGTGGATCAAAGACCTGAATGTAAGTCATGAAACCATAAAACTCTTAGGAAAAAAATAGGCAAAAGTCTCTTGGACATAAACATGAGCGACTTCTTCATGAACATATCCCCCCAGGCAAGGTAAACAAAAGCAAAAATGACCAAGTGGGACTATATCAAGCTGAAAACCTTCTGTACAGCAAAGGACACCATCAGTAGAACAAAAAGACATCCTACAGTATGGGAAAATATATTCATAAATGATGTATCTGATAAGGGGTTGATATCCAAAATATATAAAGAACTCACACACCTTAACAAACAAAAAGCAAATAATCCAATTAAGAAATGGGCAGAGGATATGAATAGACACTTCTCTAAAGAAGAAATTCAGATGGCCAACAGGCACATGAAAAGATTCTCCACATTGCTGGTCATCAGGGAAATGCAGATTAAAACCACAATGAGATATCACCTCACACCAGTGAGGATGGCCAACATCCAAAACACAAACAACAAATGTTGACGAGGATGTTTAGAAAAGGGAACCCTCCTACACTGCTGGTGGGAATGCAAATTAGTTCAACCATTGTGGGAAGCAGTATGGGGGTTCCTCAAAAAACTCAAAATAGAAATACCATTTGACCCAGGAATCCCACTCCTATGAATTTATCCTAAGAATGCAGCAGCCCAGTTTCAAAAAGACAGATGCACCCCTCTGTTTATTGCAGCACTATTTACAATAGCCAAGAAATGGAAGCAACCTAAGTGTCCATCTGTAGATGAATGGATTAAGAAGATGTGGTACATATACACAATGGAATATTATTCATCCATAAGGAGAAAACAAATCCTACCATTTGCAACAACATGGATGGAGCTAGAGGGCGTTATGCTCAGTGAAGTACGCCAAGCCAAAAACGACAAGTATCAAATGATTTCACTCATATGTGGACTATAAGAACAAAGAAAAAAACTGAAGGAACAAAACATCATCAGACTCACAGAACCCAAGAACGGACTAATAGTTACCAAAGGGAAAGGGACTGGGTTAGATGGGTGGGAAGGGAGGGATAAGAGGGTAAAAGGGGCATTACGATTAACAGACGTAAGGTGGGGGGCACAGGGAGGGCTGTACAACTCAGAGAAGACAAGTAGTGATTCTATAGCATCTCACTATGCTGATGGACAGTGACTGTAATGGGGTTGGTGGGGGGGACCTGATGAAGGGGGTAGTTTAATCACCTTAATATTGCACATGTAATTGTAGGTTAATGATCCCAAAAAAGAGTGTTAAAAAAAAAGCTATTGTATATGGTCTTGTATTTTCAATTTTTGTTTCAAGTTGTTAATTGCTAGTCCATAGAAATATGATTGGCTTTTGTATGTTGACTATGTATCCTGTCTCCTTACTAAACTTACTTATTAGTTGTAGGAGTTGGTATTCTTTTGTTATTTCAGATGCCATGGTATTTTCCATATAGATAATCATGTTATCTGAAAAAAAAAAGAGACAGTTTTATTTTTTTTCTTGCCTTATTGCCTTGCCTTGGCTTGCAATATAATGTTAAATAGGAGTAATGATAGTGGACATCCTTGCTTTAGTCCCAATCTTAGGGAGAAGGTCTTCAGACATTCTTCATTAAGTATGCTATCTGTAGGTTTGATGTAGATGCCTTTTATCAGTATGATGAAGTTTCCTTGTCTGCCTAGTTTGCTGAGAACTTTTTTTATGAATGGATGTTGAATTTTATCAATTTTTTTCTGCATCAGTTGATAAGATTATGTGGTTTTCCTTGTTTAAACTGATAATATTGCTCATTATATTGAATAATTTTCTAATGGTGAACCAGTCTCCCATATTTGGAATAAATCCCATGTGATCATGTTGTACTTTTTTTTTACGTTACTTCATTTAATTGCTTTGATTTTCTAATATTTTATTGAGCAATTTTGTGCTTAAATTCCTGAGAATATTGATCTGTAGTTTTGTTTTGTTTTTGCTTTTTTGTTTTATTTTGTTTTTTGTACTATCTTTGTCTAGTTTTGGCATCAGAGTAATACTGGCCTTTTAAAATGGGTTGGGATAAGTTTCCTCCATTTCTATTTTCTAGAAGAGAGTGAAAAGCATGTTATTTCTTTCTTAAATGTTTGATAGAATTCTCCAGTGAAACCATTTGGCCTGGAAATTTTTCAAAAGGTTCTTAAAAAAAATACCTGCAGATTAAAAATTTTAAATTAATATAGGGATATCACAGTTATATATTCTTCCTATTGGGTGAGTTTGGTAGTTTGTGGTTTTCAAAGGAATTAGTCTCTGTCATCAATTGAATTTATATGTATAGTATATTCAGACTATTTCCTTACCATTCTTTGGATGTGTGTGAGGTGTACAGTGATTATTCCTATATTAGAAATGGTCTTCCTTCTTTTCTTTCTTGTCAGTTCTCTTGCCAATGGGTTGCATCCCCGAGCAAGTTTGCTATTGATTCAATGTGACCAGAGAAATTGACAGCAAAATGTTATTTGGGGTGAAAGGTTTTATTATCTGGCTTGTTCTCCCAGCAGTAGGTCGAGCACTAGTGTCTCTGCCTCCACTCAGAGCACTGGGCTGAGCTCTCTATATAGCACAATAATATCTTATTGCCTAAAGGTGTGGAAGCAGTAGCCTAGCAACAGGCCAGTTACATCATTAGGTGGTTTAAGTTCAGTGAGGATCCTGACGATAGGAAGTCAAACTTCCCCACACTCCACCCCTCCAGGACTCTTGCCTTACAATCTAAATGCTTTCTATCTTCCGCAATGGTGCTTGTGAGAGAAAGCTGGAGTACTGTAATCGGATTCCACAATAGCAACAGAGGATAACAACATCTTAGAGATAATAAAAATTAAGATACAGCAAGATTTTGACACACGTAACAAAAAATCATAATAATCCTCAAGCCAGAGGAGGTTCCTAATAACAAAAATTATAATAATCCTCAAACCTGAGGAAGTTCCCAATCCACAAAGACTTTAGGGGAGATAAGACACATGTTTTAATGCCACCAACAAAGGCAAATCTTGTCCATCAGGTAGGATGCATGAAAGAGAGCGGTCCTGTGATAGGTCTATAGCACGAAGGGGATCCCTTCCAGGTCTAGTATACAATACTTTTACTCCTTTCCCCATGGAGGTTACTGGAAGTGCATGCAGTGGCCATGGTAATACAAAACTCCCCGGTAAGATGCTCCTACCTTCTGGCCATTCAGGATATACTACTGTGACCTTTGGCAGCCATTCTGTTTTTATTACAGGAATATGCAGGAGGGCAGCTTCCAGGCCTTGTCCCCAAGGTGCCAGGAGAGCCAGCCATCATCGGTCCATCTGTCAAAAGGTCCAAAGCCATGTCCACTCAATGGAGTCTCTGGGATTCAGTGCAGTTGGTGCTGGCAGCAAGATGTTATTCTGGTGGCCGAACCTTGGCTTCAGTGATTCTTCCTTGGTTTGCAATTGCAGTTGTATAGGGGAGGCAGCCATATGTGTTAACATGTCTACGGGGCTCAGGACTCCCTTTCTGGGTCTTTTGTTCAAACACCATAGCATGGCCAATAAGCGGACTGACCATTCCCGAAGACTATTGGTATCTGACTTTAGTCCGGAATTTAACAAGCCATTGTGCCTCTCTATCGTGCCTCCTGTGGTAGGACTGTATGGCACATGAAACTTGCAGTTGATTCCTAGCTGTCGCACCCATTCTTGCAGTGTATGTCCAGTAAAACGGGTGCCCTGATCACTCTCAATTACCTGTGGTCAGCCATAGGCAGCAAAGAGATGCTCCAGGCCTCTTTTGGTCGTCTGCTGGTCTGCACAATGGGTCGGAAAAGCAACCAGAAGTCCAGTAGCTGTGTCCACACATCATCGCATACTGGTATCCTTCTGACACAGGCAGAGGCCCAATATAGTCTATCTGCCACCTGATGAGGGGTATAGGCCCCTTAGCTATTGTCCCATGTTGCTGTTGAACTTGGTGTAAGTCCCTTTTGGAGCACACGAAACACTCCTGCCAGGCCCCACTAACTTCTTCAAAAATCAAAGGCAAGCCCCACTGACAGGCTACAGCCCACATTGTCTTTTGCCCTGCATGCAACGAACGCTGATGTAGCCATTGGAATACATCAGAGGCAGGCTTGCCTTCTAACCAACGTATCTGGGCCAATTTATTTGCTTCATCATTTCCTGGGGATGCCAGTGGCAAATGACCTGTCACATGGTATACTGTAATCATTTTAGTCTGACCACAGGCCCATAAGTCTTGCCACAATTCTTGCCCACAAAGGGGTCAGTGACCAACCAGCCAGTTGGCATGGGACCAGGTTGCTAGCCACAGGGTCAAGCCCCGATAGACAGCCCAGCTGTCAGTGCAGACAAGTTTAGAGGAGGGCTCCTGGCTGATCACAAGCCACATGGCCCACAACTCTGTCCACTGGCTGCTCTTCCCCTCACCATCTTCCATCCATATTGTCTCAGTCTTAGGATGGAAAGCTATGGCCCTCCATTTTGGGGGCTGCCCACGACTGGAGCTGTCTGTATACCATGCATCTTCGGGTATAGGGGCTCTTCCCTCCCAATAGAAACTCTCTGCTACTAATGGTTCAAAAGCAAGTTCTTTCTGCTTTTCACTAGTATATGTCACCGGCCCCAACACACGTTGGAGTTCTTCAGTCAAGGGCCTACTAGAAAGGGCACTACGCTGCTGTAGGTAAGCACGCCACTTGGCTAGTGTGGGTGTTTGTGCCCCGCCACTCCTTGGCTTTTCGGTCCAATCTCGTACCCATGCCAAAATGGGATAGGTGGTTATTACCTTTATCGGGGCCATTCCAGTGATGGGTTCTGCAGCCAGCAAGGCGTGATACATGGCAGCCAATTGTTTTTCTATCAAAGTGTATCGTACCTCTGCCCCTTTCTAGAGTTGTGACCAGAATCCAACGGGTTGGCGAGTTCGTTCAAGCTGCTGCCAGAGACCCCAGCCATAACCATCTTTAGTCACATGAACGTCCAGCTCACAGGGGCTTGATGGGTCTATCACACTCAAGGCCTGCACAGCCTTGACTGCCCATTTTGCTGTAGTAAAGGCAGATGCACGTGTCTCATCCCAGTCCCACCTGACACCCTTTCATACCAACTGGTATAAGGGCTTCAGAATTTGTGCCAAGTGTGGTATAAACACTCTCCAGTAGCCTAGAAGACCCAGAAATTCCTGTAGCAGTGGTAGAGTTGTGGGGGTAGGAAAGGCCTGGACTTTATCTATAACTGCTTCTGGTATAACTTTGGTCTTATCCGACCAGACCACCCCCAAGAATTTGACAGACAAACCAGGTCCCTGAACTTTGGTGCTGTTCATAGCCCATCCTTTCTCCTGTAAATGTTGCAGCAGTCTAGGTGCTGCACCTTCTAGATCTGAAAGAGAATCAGACGTGAGCATGACATCATGAATATAATGGTACAGCCGCACCATTGGTGGTTTCTCCCATGTAACCAAGTCCTGGGCTACAAGTCTATGACAGATGGTGGGGCTGTGGAGGTATCCCTGTGGGAGGATGGTGAAAGTCTATTGCAGTCCTTCCCATGTGAAGGCAAACTGTTCCTGACTTTCCTGCTCAATGTCAATGGAAAAGAAGGCATTAGCAAGATCTACCACATTATGATATGTTCCTAGTTCATGGCTGAGGGTATCCATCAAGCCTGCAATAGAGGGAACAGCAGCATGCATAGGGTGTATGAGTTCTCTGTAATCCACAGTCATATGCCAGGAGCCATCTGGCTTTTTTACTGACCACACTGGGGAACTGAACGGACTATGGTTGGGCTTTATAATACCCAGCCTTTCCAGCTCCTGGAGAGTTTCTCCACTCTCTTTATGCCCCCCAGGCAGTTTGTACTCTTTGGTATTAGTCACCCACTGAGGCACAGGCAAAGCTATGGGCGGGTGCCTAGCATGTCCCCTCAGAATTGCCTTCACCACACGTACTCTCAATCTGAACTCACCTGCAGTGGTCTGCCACCATAGACCCTGCAGGATATCAATCCCCAAAATATACTCATGGATAGGAGATATATACACAGTATACTCTTTTGGGGGTAGACGCCCTATTCCCAAAGGGATTTGGACTTTTTTTACTCTGATAGCCCATCCCCCATTACCATCTATGGTAGTGGGGGTCACGGGGAACTGCTCAGGGTTACCATGAATCAGTGAACATTCAGCCCCAGTGTCCACCAGAGCCAGGACACGTTATATGTTCACTGGGGACCAATGGATAGCTATTTCAACATGTGGTCTCCAGTCCCCCCCAGTCCCTAAAAGCAGATACCTTGACCTTCCCCTCAGTCAAACCATGTTCCCCAATCATCTTCCTGTGTGGGCTCAAGTTAGGTTGGCTCGCTTTCCAGCAGGAAGTCTTGGAAACACACAGTCCGGACTCGTGGCTCTGTCTCTGATCTCTGCCTCTTTGGTCTTAATGGCTGGAAATGCTGCACTGGTTTCAGCTGTTGCCATAGCTCTAGTAAGATCCTATTTGACTTCCCATCTAATTTCTTTCCATCTTCTCCTGCCCATATTAAATCAACCCACATCTGGGTCCTCGTAACCTTCTTGTGAGCAACAGGTCTTACTTCTTTCTGAATGGTCATGGCTTCAGCCTCTCTTAAGTCTGCTACTGTATGTGTCACCTAGCTTATGGGATACCCTAAGTGAGGGGAAAGAATGGCCACTAGAGACCCAAAGAGGGATGTAGGAGCCATTTGAAGTACAATATTCCTCATACCAGTAGTGAAAATCTCTTCATCTGGGCCATAATTCTCTGGACTATAGATGACATTTCTCATGCCTAGCTCTCATAGCACCTGTTGGAGTTCAGCATATGTCTGCCATCTAACAGGAGAGGATGGTAGATCACCCGGATTGGTCCACACAGCACGAAGTGCAGCCATGAGTCAATCAAGGAGGGTGTGACTCCCTGGGGTCTGATGTGCATTTTGTAATCACTGCCTCAAGGCAGGCTGCACATCAGGGAAGCCAGCTTTCCCATCTCTGACCCCGACAGAACAATTCCATCCACCCCTAAGTCCCACAGATGCAGGAGCCCAGCTGATATTGACTCCGAAGGCTTCGGTCTAAACTGGGAGCCCAAATCCACCAGCTCAGCCTGAGTATAGGGGCGGAGCATAGAGTGCTCCATGACCTGGGGTGGGGGTTACTCCTCTCCTTGGGGACTCTTCAGCTGCTGGGTCGTTATTTTCTTTACAACCATGGGGCATGCTTTCAATACAGGAGGGGCCAGTGCCTCTGGCATCACCCCTTCATCTTTCTCCAGCTCCTCCATTACTGGGGCTCATGGCACCTTTCTCTCCCCTCCCCCGAGTGCCTCCTCTGCTACAACCTTTACCTTTTCTAGTGTACCTCGCAGCAACGCTACCTCAGTCCTCAGAAGGTCTCTTACCTTCAGCTCAATGCTTCTCAGCTGACATTCTCGTATCACCTTGGCCTGTGCTTCCCTCAGGAGTTTGTCTTTTTCCTTGATGGCCTCTTCCTCATTCAGAACACCTGGCAGCGCTGCTGTCTTGTCTCCAATGGCTCCTTGCTGCCGGCGCTCCCGTGCCGCCTCCTCTCGCATCAAAGCCGTCTCCTTCCTCAGGGAATCCACAGTAGTTTGCAGCTCACGTTCTCGTGCTGCCATTTCTTGGGTCTCCTCTGTAGACTTTTTTAATACTGTGAGAAGCAGCCAACCCACAGTCCCCGCTGCCTCATGGGCACTCTGCTTCTCAAAGGATCTACTTACTATACAATGGGCCAGCTCTACAACTTCAGGTGTCACCTCCACTTGCCTCCAGTCCTGGGGTGGGGCCCAGTCCTCTAGAAGGCAAGCCACCTCAGACCACATACCCATTGGGGGACAATCCACTGTCTCCGCATTCACAGGGGCAACCGGCTGAAGCACCCCTCCCATAGGTGTAGCTTGTCTTTTTCCTTGGTCAACAATAAATCCTGCTGACTATGCCAATTGTCTTGCAAATGAGTTTCTGCTCCAGGCAAGTTCGCTATAGATTCACTGTGACCAAAGAAATTTACAGCAAAGGGTTCTTGGGGTGAAAAAGTTATACCCAACTTTTTTTTGAGGTGACAGGCCAGTTCTGAGGCACTGGCAGCACTCCAGCCTCCGCTCCGCTCCCCTACAGCCTTCCAGCACCATCCCCCAGTCTCCGGCTGAGCCCTGGGCAGAACTCCTTACATTAACACGATAATGTCTTATTGCCTAAAGGTGTGGAACCGGTAGCATAGCAACAGGCCAGTTACAGTTAAGTTCAGTGAGGCTCCTGGCCATAGGAACCCCACTTTACCCACACCTAACTTGAAAGGAAGCTGCAGAACAGGATTTAATAAATGGCCAATACTGTTGTTGGGAAATCCAATTCAGGGAGGTTCCCCTGTGTGTGTGGTGAGACTTCAACCTGGAAGAGAGTTGAACTCTGATCAAGAAAGAATTCATGAGCAGGGTGAGCACGTACTAGTAAAGAGTAGTTTAATAAGGCAAAGTACACACTCAAGGAAGGAGTGTGGGCATGCTCCAGAGGTGAGCAGCACAGTGGGGTTCGGTTGAGTAGCTAGAATTTAAGTAAAGGGTGGAATATTCACTGGGATAGGTGGGGCTTTTTCAGAAGCGGGAGGAGATTTCTGGGAAATAGAGGGACACCCTGTTTTTGTTCTTAGATAGTCTGCCTTGGAACTGTCATGGCACCAAGGGGTATGGTTTTTAGGCTGCTAATGAGCATATAATGTATTCTGAGGTGAAATAAGAGTCAACTTCTCTGTGTTGGAACCTCTCAGTTTTGACTGGTCTGTTATCTATACCATCACTCCCCACATCCCATGAAAACAGTTTACACAGAATGTTTAGAATACAAACAAGCATCTAACCAAATGTAAGCACCACCCAAAGTCCTCAATTCCATCTCTGCTCATATATGGCTATCTATCTAGTATAATAAGATCAGTTAGCAACTTCAGATAAGTTTTCTGATATGTAATCATTTGACTAGGAGCCTGAGGCATTTATTTATTTAGATTTTATTATTTTTATTGAGCTACAATTGATATATAACATTAGTTCTAAGTATGCAACATAATGATTTAGTATTTGTATATACTGCAAAATGATCACCAAAATAAGTCTAGTTAACACCTATTATTATTCATAGTTACAATTATTTTCTTGAGAGGAGAATTTTTAACATTTGCTCTCAGCAACTTTCAAATATGCAATACAGTATTATTAGCTATAGTCACCATACTGTACATTGCTGTGAGGTAATTGAAAATATATACTGGCCTCTGCTCCTGATTCCTGGCACAGAGCTCCTAAAATCCTTCTAATGTCCACGTGATAAGAGCACTAGGAACATCTGTTGTTCTAATATTTGGTCTCTGATCTCTGTTCCTGACAGAGCTCCTGAAATCTTTGTAATTGCCTGGGTGATAGGAATGTCTTTTATTCTGATGAGCTGACTCTGGGTGCGCTCCTGGATGACCCTTGGATGAGGGCTTGTCACCAGAAAGACCAAGCCATGATTGGAAGCTTGGAGTTTTAAGTCCCATCTCCCATTTTCTTGATGTAAGACTGGAGGTACCAGAGGAAGGATGGGTCTCACTGGAGGAACCCAACTCGAGCCAAATAAGGAAGAGAATGGCGAATGTCACTCAAATGATTCAACGGAAGGTCCCTAGCCACAGGTTCTGCCTAGAACACGCGACACAGTACTCTCTCTCTCCAGCAACCCAGCATGACCAATCATCGGTGATCACGACACCCACACCGGCCAATCAGTTCTGTCCATACCCTCAGAGCTCTCCCAACACCCTTGATAAGCCTGTCACCCTTCCTGGTGGGCACTTCTTCCCTGGCCTGTGGATACGTGGACTGGTGAACCTCGCCCGGGATTGCGCTAATAAATTTTTTGGGGTCCTTTGTTTCCACTTGCCTGGTCTGGTTTCATCTACCTTACATTTGGTGCCAAAACCCGGGAGGATGGGGTGGGGCCCCAGCAGGCTCCCCCCCGCTCCCGACCTGGGACCTCTCTTCGGAACAGGACCTGATCCCAGGGCCTCAGACCACTTGATGAGTCCCTCATCTTCCCTGCTCCCTCCTCCTACCCTCCACGGAGCGCCCGGTCCGAAATCACAGCTGTGTCCGGGCACCCCTCTGGCCTGTGCCTATTTGGCTCCTGTATAGTGGAGACGTCCCTATCTCTGGACCACCAAATCTGTTTTTGTTTTTCTGTCCCAAACTGGAGTAGATCCCGGACACTGGACCTGCTCATTTAGGGACCTGGGGATGGAGGAGAGAGTCATGGGAAGCCAGCACTCAAAACCTGAGGCACAGAGCCCATTGAAGTGTCTTATTTCCCATCTCACTACTCTGGGCTTATCTGAGGATATCTGTAAGGGAAGCTGATCTTTATTGGCCTGGCCCCAATATCCTCTGGATAACCAGTCTCGCTGGCCCCTTGAGGGAACTTTTGATTTCAGCCTCCTCACTGATTTCAGCAACTATTGTCACCAGACTGGGAAATGGTCCGAGGTTCCTTATGTCAGGCCTTTTGGGCATTGCGCTCCCACCTAGACCTCTGTGTCAAGTGTTACTCTGTCCAGGTCCTCCTGGACAAGTCCCCCAATAGGGGCTGCCAACTTCTCACTGTGCCGGAATCTTCCTTTGCAGACCCCCAGAGGGCCTTGGCCTCCCCCTCCAGCCCCTACCCCTACTCCGCCATCTGTCTCACCTCCTCCTCCTCAACCATCTGCCCCTTCCTAACCCTTTCCTTATTCGCCCTCTGGTGCCCAGGCCTCTTCCGTTCAGGTCTCTTCTGTGCCTACCCCTGTGTCATCTCTCATCTCACCCCTCCCCTATCTGGCTCTCCCCCCAAATCACCATCTTTAATTCCTCCTTTGTCTTTGACTTCAACCCCCAAGCTCAGTCAGTTCTCTTCCCCCACTAGCCTCTGTCCCCGCCACAGTGACACAACCACCCGCCTCTAGTCCTACTGACATCACATCTAACCCCTGTATTTCTGGCCTTACTCCTGCCACCCACAAATTATATCCCCCTCTTCCGTCGGAGCCACCATCTTGTCCTCCTACATCGCTTCTTACCCCCACCCCACCGCCATCTTGTCCTCCTACATCGCTTCTTACCCCCACCCCACCGCCATCTTGTCCTTCTCCTACATTGCTTCCTACTCCCACCCCACTGCCATCTTATATCCCCAAGCCGCCTCCTAACTGGGCCAGCCCTCCGGTCACTAGATGCCAGGCCTAATTACTGGCCCCCCTTCAGGAAGTGGCTGGCGCTTAGGGATTGGTTTGAGTCCATGTCCCCTTCCCCCTGGGAGATCTGTCTCAGATAGAAAAACGCCTGGGCTCATACTCTGCCAATCCAGCTGCCTGTACTAAGGAGTTTCGGTACCTCACTCAAGCATATGAACTCACATGGCATGACCTCCACATAATTTTAACCTCCACTCACCCCCGAGGAGCGCGATCGTGTCACCTCAGCAGCTTGAGACTATGCCAACCAGGTACATAACTCTGACCAATCTCTACAGGTCGGGGCCACGGCAGTGCCCACCGAAGACCCACAATGTAACTATCAAAATAATGCCACAGGTACGACTAGGAGGGATCATGTGGTCTGCTGTCTTATTGTAGGTATGGATAAGGCAGCTCAAAAAATTGTTAACTATGACAAACTGAGGGAGGTCACTCAAGACTCTTATGAAAACCCAGCCTCTTTCCTTAATTGCTTAACAGAGGCTCTTACCCTCCACACTCGTTTAGATCCTTCCTCACCACCGGAGTCCACGGCCCTAGCTACCCACTTTATCACCCAGTCTACCTGGACATCCGGCGTAAACTGAAAAAGGTGGAAGAGGGCCCCCAGGCTCCACTCTGAGACCTGGTAAACATGACCTTTAAGGTTTATAATGCCAGAGAGAAGGAAGCCGAGGCTGTTTAGGCCCAGAGGCTAAAACATAAGGTGGCCTTTCAAATCCAAGCCCTGGTCGCCACCCTGAGGCAGGCACAAAAGGGGCCTCAGGGCCCCCACCACAGGAAACAATCCGAGGACCGCATGCCTCCGGGATCCTGCTTCAAGTGTGGCCAGGATGGCCACTGGGCAA
Organism: Phataginus tricuspis; assembly: GCA_029783875.1. Classification (NCBI taxonomy): domain Eukaryota; kingdom Metazoa; phylum Chordata; class Mammalia; order Pholidota; family Manidae; genus Phataginus; species Phataginus tricuspis. The sequence continues at coordinate 594,920 of JAQQAC010010882.1, read as the reverse complement.
AACAATGCCCCAACCCCAGGCCACCAACTCGACCCTGTCCTGTCTACAGACAGGAGGGTCACTGGGAGTCAGAGTGCACCCTTGGGACAAGCCATCCTCCAGAGACAAGAGTTCTGCAGGGGGCCAGCTCCCCTGATGGGTCCCTCCTCAGAACACCTAGGTCTCCTGGATGACTGAAGCCACCTGGACTCGGGCACCCCGATCACCCTTGCCGAGCCCAGGGTTACACTATGGGTAGTGGGTAAGTCCATCTACCTTTTGGTGGACACGGGGGCTACCTATTCTGTTTTATCCTCCTTCCATGGGCCTTTACATCCTTCCCAGGTTTCGGTTGTGGGCATCTCTGGGACACCCTCTAAACCTCTGGAAACAGGCCCGGTGTCCTGCCTCTTCGAAGGCCACCCCTTCACTCATTCATTTTTAGTCATTCCATCATGTCCAGCCCCATTGCTGCGAAGGGACCTTCTATATAAACTTGGAGCATCTATCTGTCACCCCTCACACTGAGCCCCTTCAACTCCAATCCTCGCCCTTGCCCAGGCTGTCTCCTCCCCTGAGCCCTCATCCGACTTCCCCATTTCCCCTGAGAAAGTAGACCCATTGGTTTGGGACACTTCCACTCCAATAGTGGCCAGCCACCACACCCCGGTCCTCATTCGTCTGAAAGACCCCTCCTGCCTTCCCTTCTCGGCCTCAGTTTCCTATTTCACACACCCACCACAAGGGTCTTCAGCCCATGGTCAATTGGCTTCTTGCCCAGGGTCTCCTGGTTTCCACCAATTCCCGTTGCAATACTCCTATCCTCCCAGTCAGAAAACCGTCTGGTGCTTATCGACTGGTACAAGATCTACGAATAATCAACTGCCAAAGTGCCACTACATCCAGTGGTCCCGAACCCATATACTCTTTTATCTCAAATACCCACCACTACCACTCATTTCACAGTCCTAGACCTTAAAGATGCCTTCTTTGCCAGCCCCCTTCATCCCAATTCCCAGCTAATTTTTGCCTTTACTTGGGAGGATCCGGACACCCACCGAACCCAACAGTTAACCTGGACAATTCTGCCCCAGGGATTCCGTGATAGCCCTCACCTTTTTGGCCAGGTGTTGGCTGAACACCTATCCCTCTATGACTCTGGGTGCAGCACCCTCTTCCAGTATGTAGATGACCTCCTCCTGTGCAGCCCCTCAAAAAAAATCTCCCTCCAGGACACGGCCTCCCTCCTTAACTTCCTGGCACAACGGGGATTTAGGGGCTCCCCTCCCAAAGCTCAATTATCCACCCCACAAGTCACCTACCTAGGGGTGGCCCTAACCCCCACCTCCAAGGCCCTCATGGTGGACCGCACCACCTCCATCAGGGAACTCCAGCCTGCCACCTCAGGTGCTGAGATCTTGTTGTTCCTTGGACTGGTGGGCTTCTTCAGACATTGGGTCCTCAACTTTGCTAGACTTGCTAAACCACTATATGCTGCAGCCAAAGAGACCCCCCACCAGGTCCCTCACTTTCCCTATCGGGTTTTTTCACCTCTCTCCCTCCCACCGGTCCCGCTCTGGGTCAGGACTACAGCTCTTTGTGTTACAAGCTCTTTCTGCGACCCTCCGAACCAGCGGAGGGGAGGAAGGCAGGGAGAGAGGCTCGCCCCGATAGGCAGAGCAAGGGAGGTAAGCGCCGGCTGTCCGCCCGTTCCCGCAGCCTCCGGAGCTCGGCGGCCCCGCTGCTTGCAGCCGCTCCAGCCTCTGCTGCCGCCGCCGCTGGCCGCTGGCCACTGGCCACTCGCCGCTGGCCGCCCCTTTTCCCCGGAGACAATCAGACGCGACAGGAAGTTCACTCGATGGGAGAACTCGTTTATTGGGGCTCAGGGCATGGGATATATAGGGTGAAGTCTCTCCTGCAACTTTCACTTTTCCGAATCAGGCACAGAGTTGTGCACATGCGCAGCTGAACCCCAGGGGGCTTTCAGCAGCCATCTTTGGCGTGGCTGAGATTTAATTCAGAGGTAGTTCTCAGCGGCCATCTTTGGCGTGGCTGAGATTTAAAGGCAGTTCTCAGCGGCCACCCTCGTGGCGAGGCTGGATGCAAAGGCAGTTCCCAGCGGCCACCCTCGTGGCGAGGCTGGATGCAAAGGCAGTTCCCCACATTTCCCCTCAACGGTAACTCATGCTTTTGAAGATTTGCAGAGCACCCTCCTCGCTCCCCCCTCCCCCATGCTACCCAATCCTCACAAGCCTTTCATCCTGTTCACTGAAGAAAAAGCTAGACTGGCAACTGGAGTTCTAGTCCAACCAGTAAAGCCCTTATACCGACCAGTTGCCTTTCTATCCAAACACTTAGACTCCACTGCCCAAGGATGGCAACCTTGCCTCTGAGCACTGGCGGGGGCAGCATGCCTGTCCAAGAAGGCCTTAAAACCCACCCTCCAACAATTCATCACAGTCTATTCTCCTTATCATCTCCAAGACCTCCTGAGCCATAAATCATTAGCCTTACTAAGTCCCTCAAGAATACAGGAATTCCATCTCCTTTTTATAGAACACCCACAGCTATCTCTTCAGCCCTCATCGCCACTAAATCTGGCCACTTTTCTCCCCTCTGTCAGTTCCTCGGTCCTACCTGACCACTCCTGTGTGGAGCTGGTGGAGGCCCTGCACCTCCCACGCACGGGTCCCCTAGACGAGCCCTTACCCAACCCCGACCTTACCCTTTTCGTGGATGGCAGTTCAGCTAAGGGACGAGATGGGTGTCGCCGGGCTGCCTATGCGGTAGTCTCTTCATCCGCAGTAGTAGAAGCAGCCTCGCTGCCGCTGGGCACCTCCTCTCAAAAGGCAGATTTGGTGGCTCTCACCCGGGCTCTACAATTGGCTGCAGGCATTAGAGTCACTGTCTACACAGATTCTAAGTATGCCTTTCTTATCGCCCACAGTCACATGGCGATCTGGAAGGAAAGAGGATTCTTAACCACTCAGGGAACTCCAGTGGTCAATGGTAAGGCCATTCACCGCCTACTCCAGGCCCTACAGGAACCAAAAGTGGTGGCCATTGTCCACTGTCGGGGCCATCAGATGGGTACACACCCTGTCACCCAGGGAAACGCCCTGGCCGACGCCTTGGCTCGCCAACTTACCTCAGCCCATGACTCCACCCCCATCCTGTTTCTTTCCCCCTCCCTAGCTCCCAGGTACTCAGAAAACAAGAAACAACTCCTCAACCAAGGGGCCATATCTGGACAACAAGGATGGACCTCCCTACACAACAGATTAGTCCTCCCCAAACAACAGGCTCGAGAGGTCGTAGCCTCAATCCACCAGTCTCTACATATTGGCCCGGAGGCCATGTATAGGTTTCTCTCCCCAATCTTCTCATCACAGGGTCTCCAGAAAACAATTAACCAAGTACACACGGCCTGCAGCCCAGGTGCTCGCGTGTCTTCCCAGGGAGCCCTTCAACTCCGGACAGCAGCCCATCAACTGCGGGGATGCCTTGCGGGACAGGATTGGGAGATGGATTTCACCCATATGCCATCCCACAACAAGTACCGACACCTGTTAGTAATGGCTGATACCTTTTCAGGTTGGATCGAGGCCTTCCCCGTGCACTAGGAAACAGCATCCATAGTAGCTGAGACGCTGTTGGAACACATCATCCCCTGGTTCGGCCTCCCAGCCTCCATCCAATCAGACAACGGTCTGGCATTCATCTCCAAGGTCACCCAACTAGTGGCGGAGACTCTCAATATCACCTGGAAGTTACATATTCCCTACCACCCCCAGTCCTCGGGTAAGGTAGAACAGGCAAACGGTCTTCTGAAGGACCAACTAACCAAACCCTTCTTAGAGATAAAGACCTCCTGGCTGTCTCTACTATCCATAGCCCTTACCCAGATACAAGCGGCCCCTTGGGGACTGGCTGGCCTTAGTCCGTTTGCGTTGATGTATGGTAGGCCTTTCTTAGTCAACAACTCCCTTCCTACCAACCCCCCACCATTAGCCTCCTACCTGCCTTATCTCTCACTCCTCAGACACCTCCTGTGGGAACACACAGACCTTACCCTACCTCAGGTAAACACCCCGTCTGTGCCACAGGTGACCGCTGCCCTCCAGCCAGGTGATGAGGTCCTCCTCCGGGAACTCCAGTCCTGGTCCCTCCAGCCTTGCTGGACGGGGCCTCATACTGTAATCCTCACTACTCCCACTGCCGCCAAATTACTGGGACATGCCTCGTGGTATCATGTATCCAGACTCAAACGGGCCCCTAGGGACAAAACATGGCAGAGCGAAGAAACAGCACCCCTCCACATCCGTCTTACATGGTCTGGTCCTGACAGCACTCCCAACAGCAAGATCTAATCAAGATAAGACTCTCTTACTTCTCACCAATGCCCTCTGCTTCTATCCCAAGCCCCTCCTAGGCTCCCAGCCCATTCACCCCCAAATATCAGTCCCATGGCAATGGGAACTAAGGGATCAAACTACTGGTAAGATTATTCAGACCCTACCACCCAGTATACAAAAACCCCAATTTAATATAGATCTCTGTCAGCTGGGTAGCGGGCTAAAACTATGGCAAAGACATTGGGCCCACCCAGGGGCACCTTAACACTGGGGGTGGGGGCAGGAGGCATGATGATTACTAATAAGGACTTAGAGGAGATTTTAATAACGAGGCACATTGCAGATCCCCACAGGGGGAGGCCCACTTTCAGGCGTGGCAGTTCTATGCTTGCCCGGAAACAGGTAACCCTGGGTGCCATGGAGACGGACAATACTATTGTGCCTCCTGGGGCTGTGAAACAGCAGCGTCCTGGGCAAACCATGACCCCTTCTTAAGAATAACCAGAGGAAAAACTCCCTCCCCGTGCAAGAGGGCCGGCCCATGCGATCCTTTAGTCCTTGAGCCACAGCTGTGGAACTCTGGGACTAGTCTGTGAGACAGAGGCAAAAGCTGGGGATTTCGATTATATATCTCAGGACAAGACCCTGGAACGGCCTTTACCATACGGTGATATGCCCCCCAGCTAAAGCCCCCTAATCCGATAGGACCTATCAGCGAGATTCTGGCCCCATGACCCCGGCCACAGCCATCGCAAGAAAAAACCACTATGACATCACAGCTCTAATCACCAGCCAAGACCACCACAAAAGATACAGGGGGCCTTCCGACTCATAATGATCTCGATCATGCCAGTCAATGGCTTCCAATGCTTGAGAGTGTCCTTCCGATCACAAATCAGAAAATTGCTAGTCTGGCGGCCGATTGCTGGCTCTGTCTCAACCCAAGACCACCCTACTACGTCGGAATTGGGTTAAATACCTCCCTGGGGGATTTGGATACACAGGTCACGGTTGTTAATCTTACCCAGAGCCTTATACAGTGTAAATGGGGCCAAAAGATAACTCTGCGAGATATACAAGGACGAGGGCTCTGCCTAATGTCAACAAATTTTCCCCCCAAAACATCCCAGTATCACAGGTCTTGCCTTATGCGCTATACCCCCTCCCACTCTGACTCACAAAAAACATTTTAAAGCTCCACCATCTACATGGTTCACTTGCACCTCAGGCCTAACTCCGTGCGTAAGTGCTGCCAGCCTATCTTTTCAAACCTGGCCGGAACAGTGCATCCTGGTATACATATTACCAGAGGTCTATTTCCATAGTAGAGAGGAAGAAAGACATTACATACAAACAGGTTATGGGTCACCCCGGCCCAAGAAGGCAACCCCAATTCTCATCCCATTGCTGGTTGGCTTAGGAATAGCCGGGTCCAGGCAGTTGGAACAGCAGCCATAATAACAAATGATATTAACTGCAAAAGACTTTCAAAACAGGTCAATCAAGACTTAGGATATCCAGAATCCTCGGTAACAAAGCTAGAAAGACAGGTAGACTCCTTAGCAGAAGTGCTTTACAGAACCGGAGAGGCCTAAACCTGCTGTTCATGAAGGAAGGTGGTCTATGTGTTGCCCTGGGAGAAACGTGCTGCTTCTATGAAAACCAGTCAGGGGTAATTCGGGACACCCTGGCTATGGTGAGACAAAATCTCCAAGACAGAGAGTGACAAAAAGCCAGAGCTCGGGTTTCCCAATATTGGGATGGTGGAACTCCCAGGTAATGACCTGGCTCCTACCTATCCTAACTCCCCTAGTCGTCCTTCTTATTCTTTTATCACTCGTCCCTTGTCTCCTCGGATTTTTTCAACAGTGACTAGCGGAAATCTCCCGAGTTACGGTTAAGCAGATGCTGTTATACCAGTACTTGCCCCTTCCCTCTGAACCACCCCTGGCCACATACCAGCTGTAACTTCCCCACGCCACCCATCCTGGTCTGTTTTCATCTACCTTACACTTGAGAAGGGAGAAGGGCTGAAAATGGAGTTAATGATCCATCATGCCTAGTGATGAAGCTCCATAAAATCCCAAAGGTATAGGGTTTGGAGAGCTTCCAGGTCAGTGAACACCAAGAGGATGACACAGGGATTTTTTTTTTATTATACTTCTATCCCAACTCCACAAGGATAGAAGCTTCTGTACTTGGGACCCTCCCAGACCTCGTCTTGTGTATCTCTTCATCAGGCTGTTCATCTGTATTGTTTAATAAACTAGTAAATGTAAGTAGGTGTTTCCTCAAGTTCTGTGAGCCATTCTAGCAAATTAATTGACCCCAAGGATGAGGTCATTGGAACCTGATCTGCAGCTGATTGGTCAGAAGCACAAGTGATAACATGGGCTTCAGACTGGCATCTGAAGTGTGTGTGTGTGTATGTGTGTGTGTGTTTGCAGTGGGGGGCAGGTAGGCAGTTTTGTGGGACTGAGTCCTTAACCTATGGGATCTGATGCTCTGGGAAAACAGTATCAGAGTTGAATTAAATTATAGGATGCCCAGCTAGTGTTGTAGAGAATTGCTTGATATGGGGGAGAAACCCCACACAATTGGTGACCAGAAGTGACGTGTTTTGTGTCACTAGTAAAGAAGACACAGTAGGGAAGAACTAGGTTTTTCCTGTATAAGAAGGAAGAAACTGAGTTTTCCACATTTGATTATATTCCCATAATTTATTTTTTAATTAGCAGTTTGTACGCTTCCCCTAGTTTGCCCACACCCCACCCCCTAAGGCATTTATTTTTGATTTGTAAATCATAGCAAAAGTAATAAATGTTTTTAAACAAACCTCAACCAGTATGAAATCAAATAAAGTAGGAAGGGTAAATTCTTCACTCCTTTTATTCCCCGGGATTAACTGTTCCCCAGCATTAACTACTATTGTGTCTGGTATATATCCTTTTACAAAGATATATAAAAAGATATTTTATAAAGACATAACCATATACTGCATATGTATACAGACATATACAGAGTTTTCTTTTCTCAAAAATGGGGATTGAACTATATATATTGTTCTGCAGCCTGCTTTATTCATGGACATATTTCCATGGTATCACTTTTTGTGAATGTCAATATTTATATTGTATTTTTCTTAATATAGTCTTTAAAAACATTTATGATATTTTGGTGTATTGTTATTTAGTGTACTGATATAAAATATTTAATGTATTATAAAATATATATACAGACAGATCCAAAAAGATCTGTATGCCCACTGGCCTTAAAGGAGCATTATAAACACCATTAAAGAACTCTCTATATTAAATTTCTTCCCAGACTCACTTCCTTTACTGTCTGCAGAAGTACTACCAAATTCATTTATGTTGTGAGTTTTATATTAAATGATATTCTTTTTTAAATTTCCCGTTAATGACTTTTGTATGTATACCTTATTGGTGTGAACATTCTTGTATAAAACTCCTGTTGCGCATGTACAGGAGTTTCTTTTGAGTGCATTCCTGAGGTGGAATTGCTGAGTCATAAAAATGTGCATGTTCAATGTTACTGAATAATACCATATTTTTTTGTACAGTGTTCCAATTTACTGTATTTTAGAAGGCTATTTTATGAGCACTGAATTATTTTTAAAAAAGTATATGGTCTAACATAGTCATTAGAAAATTTGTTAGCTTATAAAAATGTGATCTATAGAAAATCTTCAGGAACACTAGTATTAACTGTATTACTTTTTACTAGCCAAGTATCAATAAAAATTGCAAAACAATTTGCTAATGTTTTTATTACAACTTTACTGCATTGTATTTGATTCATGTGTGCTATTTAACATTATTCCAGAAGAATAACAATGAAGCATATTATAATTTGTTTATATAGTTATACCTTGTCTGGCAAGATTACTTCCTGATTGTTACATGTGGTAGTGACCACCTATTTAGCTTCCTTTGGACTTTTTAAAAAATGTGGTATGTGCTCTAGGTAAACAGCATTTACAACACTGCCATCTGGAGCCCACAAGGGTAAGTACAGGTGTGAATGTGAGGTGAATGCAAGGACCATGAGTAGCAGACAGATTTTACTTAGTATAATTTTTTTTATCTGAAATCAATTTAATATTAAACATCGATGAAATATGAATAACAAAAATGAACTTTTCTACTCTTTCAGTTTATTGTACTTGTTTTTTTTGCCCATTGAAATAAACTCTCAATTACCATTTATACTTACTTTTGGTGTTTAACATGTTTCCTTTATTATACTTATTTCTAAATTACTACGAAATATAACAAGTTCATGACTAGATATTTTAGACCCCCTTATTTTCCCTCCCCTATTAATTGTATAATGTTTTGCCTTATATTTCAAACACCAAAATTTCTCCTCTATCCTTCATCAGAATACTCTCTGGCATATCTGGGAGAAATTAAACTGGCTGTGCCCCAAACCCACAACCATTTTCTTACTAGTGAAATCTGAGAATACTGAACTGCAAAGGGTACATCTGACCAAAGAGCATCAGGACTCTTGTTTCCGGATAGAACTGTGGTTTTTGAGGTTCTGTGACAGAGGGCAGGTGCTGCGGCCAAGTGCCCTGTTCCACCAGTTGCATCTCCTCAGCCTGAGGGACCTGGTTGGAGGGAGTCTACAGAGCTGATTGGCAGCATCTGAGGTTGCAGGGTTGTGTTAGGGTGGGACTTCACTGCCCAGCTCCAGCCGCTGCACCCAAAGGTAAATGTTTGGGGGCAATCACACCTTATTTACTGTAGTCGACGTTAAAGCAGCCTCGCAAATGAACCTATAAAAAATAAGATGACAGAAAAGGGTGTGTGTGCAAAGACTCATTTTGTCACTCACGGTTTTCTGCATTTTAGTTGCGAATATAAGTAGTTTCTGAGGTTCTCTTGGGACCTACATTTCTACAAAACCGTAATGTCAAACGTGGATTTCAAAAAGGCTCCTAAGGGGCTCTTGTTACTTGCAAAATAAGCGCAGAGGACCCTCGCTTCTCTCACGTACCCTTACCCCCAGCCGGCGGAAGCGTTAGAGGGCTCTGCTGAAGGTCGGCAGCGCTTTTGCTCCTCGGCGAAGTTGAGGAGGTTTGGTGGCGGCTTTGCCAGGACGCGACCTCAGCCCAGAGCGCGTCTAGGTCCGCAGGCCCGAGCCCTCCAGGGACGACGGGGCGGGCCCAGGGAGCCCCTCCCCGGGGCGGGGCCCGGGCCCAGGCTTCTTCCCAGCCCGGCTCTGCAGAGCGAAGATCTGCAGTCTCCAGTTTAGAAAAGCACTTGCAAAACCGACCAGAAGCCGCCGCACTCCTCAGCAGGTCTCCTGTGCCTGTTTTGGTAAAGGCTGTGCGGGTCTGCGCAAGTCGCCGCCCTCGGAGCTCCGCGCCAGAACGTCGCGGCGGCCAGCGGCCCCTGCAGTCGGAAGGTTGCAGTCGCGGGGGCGCTGGAGGCGGTGACGGCGGCCTAGGAAGGAGCAGCGCCCGGGTAAGTCCGGGCACGCGTTTATCTCGGAGCACCCGACTTTCTGATTTACTGTTTGCCTTTCCCACACCCGGGGCCTCTGTGGTTCTACATGTATTTGTCTTAATCGGGTAGGTAAACTATTTCACGGGATTTCAAGGCTTTCTTATCATCGACTTACTTCTGAGTAGTTTTCACTTGTTTTATTCCACTGCTGCCTGTTACCAAACAGCATGAATGAATGATGCAATCCTGCATAGTACGAGATTAGGAGTATCTCCGAAATTTAGAATTGGAGTGTCTGACTTTGCCATCTTCTTTTCAATTAGAATTAATTTCCAAAAGTACTTACCAGATACATTGTTGTAAACATACATCTTCAAGTAGAGAAATCATTCATTCATTAAACTTATTTACTTTATTTTCTTACATGTGACTTGCACATTGTAGTTTACACTTTCAGTATTTGACTGACCGGTACTGAAATGAGGATCAGGGAAGAAAATAATAAAATCAGGTTTTCTATTTATTACAACTGCCTGGTATGTTTTCAGTATAATGAAGATCATAGTCCTGTCACTTTCATGATGGTGAAATAACGTAGTCTGGATGTTTCAAACTTTCAAATAATTTGATATATGCCTAACAACTTTTTTTAAGCTGATGTTTTATTGATGTATAATTTAATGCAGTAATATACACCCAATTTAAGTATACATTTTGATGACCTTTGACAATTTTATACACACCTATAATCACCACTACAATAGAACAGTTCCTTCACCCCTGAAAGCTTCCTAGGGTCTCCATATAGTCAGGTTCCTCACCCCTATTTTTTATTATACTGACCTGATTTTTTTATTATAGCATTGGTTTTTATTTTCTAGGATTTCATATAAATGGAGTCATATTTTATGTACTCTTTTATGTCTGGCTTCTTATGCTCAGTATGTTTGTTTTTTACACTTATCCATATCATAAAGTGTATCAGTAATTCATTCCTTTTTGCTGAGTTCCGTTGTACGGATATACTACAAGTTGTTTATCCATTTATCTGTGATGGGCATTCTAGCTTTGGGCTATCACAAATAAAGCTGCTATGAATATATTTTCATTTCTCGGATAAATCTCCAGGAGTGAGGTTGCTGAGTCTTATGGTAAGTATATGTTTACCTTTATAAGATATCGCCAAACTGTTTTCCAAACTGTGGTACCATTTTACATTCCCAGCAATGTATAAGAGTTCCAGTTGTTCCATGTCCTTACCAATCATTGGTATTGTCAATCTTTATTTTAGTCATTCTTCTCTAGAGTTTATTTTGTAATGTTTTTGAAATGTCTACTTAAATCATTTGCTCATGTCTTAACAGGTTGTCTTATTAATGAGTTGCAAGAGTTCTTTATTTTGGGTACAAGTCCTTTTACAAATATACGTACTGTGAATATTTTCTCTCATTCTGTGGCTTGCCTTTTCTTTTTGTTTTTTTCATAATGGTATTTTTTGAAGAGCCACAGTTTTAAATTTTGATGAAGTCCAGTCTACTGCTTTTTCCTTTTATTATTCATGCCTTTTGGGTTTATTTAAGAAGATTTGGCCTACCTCAAGGTTGTTTCATTAGCTCTCTATTGCTGTATGACAAATTACCCCAAAACTTAGCAGTTAAACAACAAACATTTATTTTTTCAGTTTCTTTAGGTCAAAAACTGGGAGCAGCTTAGTTGGGTGGTTCTGGTTTAGAGTTTCTTAAAAGAGGTTGCAGTTGGCCAAGATCAACTTCTCTGAGCGCTTTATTGGGGAGGATCTGCTTCCTAGCCCACTCCCATGGTCTTTGGCAGGATTCAGTCCCTTGTGGGTTGTTGGACTGCGGGCCTGGGCTCCTCACGGGCTGTTTGTTGGACGCCCCCTCAGTTCTGCCACACGTGCCTCTCCATTGGACATCTACCAACGAGGCACCTGCTCCGTCTGAGCAAGGCGTGAGCGCGGTGGACAAGATGGAAGTCATGTTCTTCTTTTGTTTTGTTTCTGAGATTAACTCACTTAAAAAAAAAGCAGCTGTTTTTATTTTAAAATAATTTGAAATAATTATGGATTCATAAGAAATTGCAAAGAAATATAAAGGGAAGTCTCATGCTTTTCTCCTTCCCCCATGTCCCTTTCCTTGAGCCAGTGTCTCAAGGAACTGACACTGGCCCAACCCATAGAGCTAGTCAGACAGCACAGTTATACATGCACAAGATTCACAGTATAATCTTGCAAGTGATATTCCATCACCTCTGCCTCATTCTATTTATTGGAAGAGAGTCACTAAATCCAGCTTACAGTCAATGTCAGAGGACACTGAAGGGATGGAACACCACGAGGCCGGTCACTGGGGGCCATTTTAAAGGCTGTCTACCACAGTTGTTAAAATTTTCTCCTGTGTTTCAGAAATTTTATAGTTTTAGCTTTTGTGTTTAGGTTGATTCATTTCGAGTTCATTTTTGGCACTGGACTGCAAGTTAGGGAAGAATATAAACGTGAAGATTTCTATATTTTATTACAACTACCAGGTAGGATTTCAGTATAATAATGATCATAGTCTTGTCATTTTCATTTTGATGAAACAAAACAACTTCTTAAATTTTCAAGTGATTTAATATATGCCTGATTGAAAAAAAGTCAAGTAGCAATGCACGAATTCCCAAGTAGAAGAAAAATAGGGCAGGCATTTGTAATTAAAACAATTATCTTTTACATGTAAATGGCACCCAAGGAGATAGAGTGAACTATATTAAAGAAGCAAATTGGAAATATGTCCTGCCATTCTGGACAGTGGGTCGTTTCCTAGCAGCAGCAGCTTTGCGGGTGGCGCCTCTGGGCTGCAGCTCTCTAG
>JAQQAC010010882.1:525231-582232 GCA_029783875.1 Phataginus tricuspis | reverse complement strand
AAAAGGTACATTGAATCTTCTCTGAGTTCAAAACAGACCGCATTTGAACCTTGAGAATTATTTATTTCTATTCTGGCTCCCTTTCTTTTCAATCTCGGTTTATTTTTTCTTGCCTCATGTCCTTAACTATTTTATCTTTATTTTTCTTCTGAGATTTAGCACCGTTATCCACTTCTATTTACAGTTTTAATTATGAGGATCATAGTTTAAAGTTACTGGCTTTGTTCCCTTGTTATCAGGCAGCAGGACTCCTCTGTTTGGGGAGCGTCTTCGACTTTGTCCCCTTGTTTGGAAGACAGCACGGACGGCTTTGTTGAGTCTGTAACAGACCTAAGTGGCTTCTCTATATTTGCATTTTATTTTCCCAGTGGATCCTCTTCCATTTCCCTTTCCTTTGTGCTCTGCTAGCCAGGTGTAGGTGATTTCCTGTCAGACCTGAAGCTTTTACAGAATCAGAGCCACAGAAAAGAGTGTGTTTCCTCCTCTGCTGCACTTGAAGGACACAGAAGCCAAGTGGTTCCCAGGGGAAGCAGTCTAATGGGACTTTGCATCTGACCCCTCTTCCTGCCGGCCCTTCTAGGAGGAGGCAGTTTCCCTCTTTCTCCTCATTTGCCTGGACCTTAATGTCCATTTCCTCGTTCTCTCTTTCTAGGTTGTTGCTCTTGCAGAACTTATAAGATCTTTTTTAAAGAAATTTATAGTTAGAACTTTATGCTACTTTTTTATTTAGGGAAGAAGCAGGAACAGAGCATCATCTCCTAGGTGTCCAGCACTGGAGAAACGCGAGTCTTTCGCTGTTGTGGTTGTCATTGTTATATGTCCATTCATTAGCAGTTTACTCTTCACCTGAATAAAAAAAATCGCTGTAACCTATGTGGCATGCACATAATCTCAGGTTTTCCAAAGAATAGCTGTTTTTTTTTTAATCATAAAATGTATGATAAATGTACTGGCCAGGAACCCTAGTCCTAGTTACAGGGATGCTCTCTGACTTGTCTGATCTAGAAGCTTCTCAGACTCCATCGTGCCGCTTGTGAGGTACTGTAGATGGAGAAGTTAAGAGAGAGTTTGGGTGAGGAGGTTTTGTCCTTTTATCCAAAATCAGACCTCCTAAGACTGGCCCTGGAGGAAAACTTACTTTTCTACTTCTGGAGCTGGGGCTGAGAAGGGGTGGTTAGCAGTGCTTCTCTACCATTTGGCCCTCTGCTTTCCTAGGACGGACCAGTTTGGGTGCCCAGTGGACAAGAGTCCTGTTGTGGGCCACTGAAAGCAGTGGTTCAGAGGTCAGGATGGGGCCTGGGGGCTGCCACGTCTAAGCACAGGCCCTTCAGGCCCTTCTACCAGGATCTCTCCCACCCCTAGTTCTGTCCCCCAGCCCCGAGGGCCACGTGTGAGGGATCCAGAGTCCATTCTCTAGCAACGATTTTTCTTTGTGTGAAATTCTAATGTACACAATTTACTTTGAAACAACTAAACTTACTCAACAGATTTTTTCCCCCTGTACCTGTGAGAATTTTGAGTATGTATGAGTTGTGAGTCACTCCTGTTGGAGAACATGGGAAAAAGAGGGACCCAGAAGTGAACAGAGGCAGAGGTGTGACAGCGCTGGCCGGGAAGTGCCGAAGGAGGCTGAGGATGAATTTGCTCTGATGTCTAAGCAGGGGTTGGAACCCGAGTCACCAGAAGGGTAGGGGCATATCCCCTGGCAATGAGCATTTCATGGGTAAAAGTTAATGTCATATGATCCAGCTCTGTCTCTTAGGAAGGGTGTGGAGAAAGAATTGGCCTTCCAAGTAAGTCCAATGTAATGTTTCTCTCGAACATCTATCTTCGTTGCCTTAGAAACCGCAGCACAGCTCAGGAGTCACGTGCTGGCAATTCTGGGTCATGAGTGAGTAGGCCATTACTGTTCACTGGGGGGGATGGAAATCAGTCCTCATTTTATGTGAGGAAATGTACATTCCCTTTCATATTCGAGGCTGATGTCCCGTTATAACTATAGCTGGTATGAGTGGCTGGAAAGAGGCTCAAGTCACTTTTCCAACATGGGCAACAGTGATTGGTCTGATCATCTCAGTGAGCCTGGGAACCTCCTGAAGATGGTGCCTGTTCTGTACTTCTCAGATCCTGGGCCAGGCACAGGTGGCAGGATGGGCTGGCTGTGCTTTCTTAGTAATGTTGAGGCTCCAGGAGCCTGTCAGTCTTTGCAGGAAAATTGCCCATCTTTGTTGTGTTGTATGAACTCATGCACATTCTTAAAAGATTCTTCAGCTGATTCTGTTTATCTCACTTTAGCTCCTCGTACATCATTGTCTGTCTGTTCCTGGCTTTCTCTACATTTACACAGGGCTCCTTGTCTGTGCTCAGTGGAATTGCATTACAGTAAGCACTGCTTCTCTGCTGATAGACTGCTGTCTTCTAGGCTTTTATAGTGAGCCTGCCTAACCATGTAATGTGAATTAGGTTAATTCCTTCTGGGCCAGAGCCAAATAGGTGGTTTCTGAGCCACAGAGAGAGTGTTATTACATGAGCTCCTTGGAGTTCCCTGCCTTGGTGGGAATGTGAAGATTTATGAAATCCGTTTCTATCTGCTGGTCTCCCAAAGAATGTGCGGAGTTTCTTCTTTCACTGTTAGTGAATAATCATCTAGTATTGTCCTGCTAGCAGAACTTTGGTCTGAATTCTTGATGAAAATCTGACATTTCCTGGATCTGTGTTAGGTTCTTATCAATGCTTAACATTATTTAATTCTGCTCTATTTATCCACCTTTTTTATGTTGTCCCGTGCATTTGAGATTCAAGTTTTGTCCTTTAGCCGTCACTTAGGAGCTGTATGGCCTTGGGTAAAGCATTTAACTTCCTTATACCTCTATTAGGTAATCTGTGAAATGGGTACATTAATATCATTCCTGCAGAAAGGCATAGGACCAGACTCATGATGGCTTTAATGTTTCTTCCAACTTCACGATCTATGATGCTGATTTTGTTTCTTTAGTATAGTCATCATTACTGGCTAAGGATTTTAATTTTAGGCTAATAGTACACTAAACTGGAATTTTCTTGAGAATGATAATCTACTCAATTCCATGCTGAGTTTTCAAAAACTGCTTAGATCAGCTCTATTTCTTCAAACATTTACTTAACACCTACTGAATGCTGGAAAATGAGATAGATAATTCAGCCACGGTCCCTATCCTGAAGCAACTCATATCTTGAGAGGAATGGAAGTGATTGATTAATTGATTCTCTGAGTAGGGAGGCATAGGAAAGAAATAGTATAGTACAGAGAAGGGCATTTAATTTGCACCTGGGAGAATAAATAGGAATTTGCTCATTAGACATGAGGGATTAGGTGATTTCAGGCAGAGGGAACAGCATTTGCAAAGACTTAGAGGAATAAAAAACCATGACACATTTAAGGAACAAGAAGTCTTCTGTATTCCTTGAGCATAAGTTGTGTGTCTACGTATGTATTTGTAGGGGGATAAGAGCAATGAGAATAGATTGTTGAAATAGGTAGGATCCAAATCATGAAGGGCATATACACAAATTGAATGACAGAGACATTATGCTAATTTATATGCTAATGTGGGGAATGGATTGGCAAGGGCATCATGAGATTAACCTGATTTGATTCTAGAATCCTCAGCAGCCAGACCTGAATACAGGCAGATATAGTACAGTTAAAATTAAAATGAAATGACCAAGTTAAAAAAAAGTCTTTAACTTTTATAAATTGCATACTGAAATATTTTTGTATGAAATGATATGATTTGCTTTGAGATATGAGGGAAGATGGAAGTGTGTGGGTATCATAATTACGATATTGTTAATAAATAACATGCTTGGTTTTGTCCCCATTTCTGGCACCCAGCTCCTAAAACCCTTGGGGTTTCCCGTGATGATGGCGATAAAGGTGTCTCTTGTTATGTTATTCAGGCGACTTTTGGATCACAGTAAAGATGGTGCCTGTTTGCTGGGAGAGCCAACCAGGTATTAAAGGGTCGAAACTTTCAGAGGAGCTATAGGTTCAGTTTAGTCACTAATGGCCAGTGACTTAATCAACCCTGCCTATGTAGTGAGGCCCTTCAGAAAAATCCCAAAAGGATGGGGTGTGGAGAGCTTCAGGTTGGAAGCTTCCTTGCATGGAGATGCAAGGACAGTGGCATGTCTGCAGAGGGCATGGAAGCCTCTTCTTCCTACATAACCTTACCCGTGCATCTCTTGCATCTGGCTGTCATCGCAACATTAAGAGAACAGAAGAGAACCAACCAACGAAGGTCAGTCTCAAAGTGGAGACAATACATGAACTTGCGAAGTCAGTCCTCTAAGTTGAGGGATCAGCTTGAACAAGAGCATGATGATGGAGGAAAATAACAGATTGTAGATAACCAGTAGCATATATATTTTGTATTCATGTTTTTTAAAATAGTTTCTATTAAATGGAAACTTCTTTCATGTTTAGATTAATAATGTTAGTGCAGCATTTGAGATTATATTATTTAACTGGATTCATTAATTTCACCTTCTCTTTCCCCTTTTTAGTGGGTCTCCAATGAAACTCATATTTTCCTATTTGGCATACTCTCTTGTAAGAGCTCCGAACAAGGGTTGGCAATTTTTTCTGTAAAGGGCTAGATAGTAAATATTTTAGGCTTTGCAGGGCATGCAGTGGTGTTGCAGTTACTCAACTCATCTGTTGTAGTGGGCAAGCAGCTACAGACATGCAAACAAATGAACATGGATGTGTTCTAGTAGAACTTGATTATGGATGCTCGATTTTGAATTTCATGTAATTTTCTTGTGTCGCAGTATTTTATTTTATTCTTCTTGATTTTTCCCCAACTATTTAGAAAGTAAAAGTCATTCTTACTTCATAGGCCTTATAAAAACAGGTGACAGGCTGGATTTCTTCCTACTGGCTATATTTGTTGACCTTGGTTTAAAAGAGTTTTTTTTCGAGGTCAGTTTTGAATTGGATCATTCTGCCAAATGCAGGTTAGTTAGGAATCAGCTGTGAAGTGGGTTGGCCAGCTTCTTTGAGCGCGTTTTCAGCCAATGTCCATTCTAAATAGAGATTATTTGTATCATCTGTGTGGCCTTGTACCTGACCTGTCAGTCTCTTGGGTGGGACTAGTCTAGGCGACCTGTGGGATCCTGCTCACCTCCATGATTCTAATGCAGTGATTCTCTTTAAAAATAAAAAGTACCCTCAAAATTCCTTTTGAAGCTCTGTTTTCCACAGCTTCTGCAATACCGTGGTCTCTCCGAGTCTCCTCCTGGGACCTCTCCTTTTCACGCCCTTTCTCGGCTCCTGACGTGGCCTTTCCGTTCCTGTAGCCTCTGTGCGCAGCCCTCTTCTTTTTCCCTCTCGCCACGTGCTCTGGTGACTCCGTGGGCCCCGCCCTCTTCTGAGGCACAAAGCCGTCTGAGGTCTCCCACTGCCCAGAAGTTAAAGCCCTTACTCCTCGGCCTGGCTCAAGGCCCTGCCTGGGCTGAACTCTCCGGGTGTTGCCCGCCAGCTGGACCGAGCCCAGAGGTACCTTTCAGCGCGTCCCCCTCATTCTTCCTGCTTGCCTCTGCATGCTCTTCCCGCTGCCACCACTACCCGCTCTCCTGGCCCCCATCTCTCTCCCTTCTCCCAGAGAACACCAAATTGATGCTCTGTCCTGTGAGATCCCTCCCGGAAGGCCACTTACCCTGTAAGATTCAGCTCATACACTTGGGCCTCCTGGAAGCCCTATCTCATAGATAAGGTCAAACACTTTCTCTGTATGCCCATAGTAGTATGCACGTTTGTTTTTGCTATAATTATTAGCCAGAAATAGTTGGATATCAATGTATTTACAGGTTGGTGCCTTCACTACACTAAGTTCCTGGGAACAGAGCTTGGTCTTGTTCTTTTGGTCCCAGAGCCTGACATTTAGAAGGTGCTTAATTGGTGTTAAAAGAGGAGAGTCCATGAGCACCTGTTTATGCAGATTACACTGACTTTGATACTAATCAAAATACATTGGTATCAGTAGGCAATGTTGGACATTTTTATGATCATGGGTATTTAAATATATTCATTGTTTGCTGTTGTAGGAGGAAAATTCTTCCAAGGATGGTGCCCCGTTCAGGGCCGAGGAGACCTCTCTGCTCCGCTGATGCCGTGTGCTTTGATGTCGACAGCACGGTGATCAGAGAAGAAGGGATCGACGAGCTGGCCAGATTCTGTGGAGTTGAGGACGCTGTGTCAGAGATGTAGGGACGATTTTTATTCACTTTGACCATACAGACTGGCAAAGGAGAGTGACTTTTGGATGACATGCAGAACCAGAGACACAATTCCCTCGTTTTCAGTCTCTGGCTATGAAACACGGGCACTAGGCTTTTTCTTCTGTCCCTTAGAGCTGAATTTGTGTATATCATCCAATCTTCCACTTGTATAAATATTTATGGCAAGAAAATGGTTGCCTCTGACAAACCAATCTGGGTGACATGCTGTTAGCCTGGTCAGGGAACGGTGAGCATAACTAACCAAAGATGATGACCTGGAGGGGTCACCAAGCCCTGCATTTCTGTCCAGTGCTTCAGGTCATGGTTGAAAATGTGGCTTTGGCAGTTTGCTGGGAAGTTAGCTTTGGTTGGGTCTCTCGGTAGATGCCCTCCCTCCCCCGTCTCCCTAGTGCTGCCTGTGGTCACCAGGCCATGGGCCATTTCATGTTCAGCTGCTTTGGTGCGAGACATGGCCCCCAAATAGTAATGTGATTCTCAAGCAAACTCTCAGTTGCTTGTCCACAGCCTGGCCCCCATGGCGCTGTAGCTTATCACTCGTGCAGTGTGGTTTGAGGCAGCCCCATCCACGTGGGTGCCTCTTGAAGGAGTTGGGGGGTCAAGCAGGTAAGCTCCCAGGACAGCTGACTTGGCTGGCCTGACAGTCAGCTCTTCCTCCTAGGACACGGCAAGCCATGGGCGGGGCAGTGCCTTTCAAGGCTGCCCTCACTGAGCGCCTGGCTCTGATCCAGCCCTCCAGGGAACAGGTGCAAAGGCTCCTAGCAGAGCACCCCCTACACCTGACTCCTGGCATAAGGTAAGAGCCCAGTCTGGGTGTTGTCTAGCAGTGCCTGCATTGGGGTTGTGTGTCAGCATTGCTTTAGTGCTCCCCTCTGGGTGGTCATTTCAGCACTTCCACATGGTCTTGTCTGGCTAGTTGATCCTGCCCATGTCTGCCTTCCCTCTCTACCCCAGGAAAGCTAGATTCCCCTTCATCAAGTGTTTCTTGGCCCATGGGCAGAATAGAGCCATGGAATGGTTTCCTAAAGCAGTCAAGCTCCACCTGTTAATTTCTAAGTACATTTAGAAAAACATTTAAAACATTTACTAGGCAATACACCTTATCCAATGTATGTCGGGCAAATATATATAGGAGAAAAACAAACATTTTAGTTTCCTTTTCATGTTTCATGTTTCCTCTTTTGTACTAATCAGTGTTTGTACTCTATATTTCATTTTTTCAGGGAGCTAGTAAGTCGCCTTCAAGAGCGAAATGTTCAGGTTTTCCTAATATCCGGTGGCTTTAGGAGCATTGTAGAGCATGTCGCTTCAAAGCTGAATATCCCATCAACCAATGTATTTGCCAATAGGCTGAAGTTCTACTTTAATGGTAAGACTTTAATGGTAACATTTTCCCTTTCTTAATCATTGTAGCATCAAGTATCCTAGGCAATGTCTCTTAGAATGCAACTCAAGCAAAGCGGCGTCAGAGTAGAACACTGAGCTAAGGATTCTGCTGACTGACGTCTTCTGCTTGACAAAGTCATCATCTCTTCTGACTTTAGTGTCCACAAAACCATCTCTCTGTGTGTAAATGTCTGCACTTTGTAAAATGCTAATTCCTATGTAACCACGTGACTTACTTTGTTATTCATTGTATTTCAACTTTATGGGAGCTCTCATGTATTTGAATCAGAGTCACTACATTTGTAGCTGCCCTTGGAGGTGCCTCCTGGCCCCTCTGGACCACCACAGAGCCGAAGCTGTAGTTTTCTGCGATCTCAAGATGTCTCCAGTTACATCATGGGGTGGCTGACATTCTTAAAACCAAATAATATCAATTTGAAATTTGTTATTTATATTAATACAATACTTTTGAAGGGTCTATAGATAGATATCATTAAAAACGGAAGTAGAGAATGAGTGTGGTGGTTACTGTAAGAATTAAAATGATTGATCAAATATAAGTTGGAATCTCTTAGATTAAATAAAAATTAACTTATTTAAAAAATATTAAAAATGAACTTATTTGAACTGTTTCATGATATTCTGCCCCCTCACCGAGGTTTGAGAATCACTACACTAAGTGACCCCACGGTACTTATGACCTAAAGGAGGCAGCTTGAGGAGGGGTATTTGTAACTTAAAAGCAAAGCTTGTGTATTCTGAAGAATAGGTGTGGAAGTCCAGGCTGTGTCACTTTACTGAAGGCCATTTTTAGTGACATTTAAGTGAGGATATCATCTCTGCCAAGACCTGGCCCTATGGATAAAATTCTGTGAATCTTTAACACTTTCTTAACTGCCCTTTTAAGGTGAATACGCAGGTTTTGATGAGATGCAGCCAACAGCTGAATCTGGTGGGAAAGGAAAAATTATTAAACTTTTAAAGGACAAATTTCATTTTAAGAAAATAGTCATGATTGGAGATGGAGCCACAGACATGGAAGCCTGTCCTCCTGCTGTATGTATTAAGCATGCTGTTTTTTCTGATTTTACTTTTGTTTTAGACAGCTGATTTAGAATGCAGTAAGACTGGTGAGAATTGAAACCATCTAAGTATCATTGTAAAATAAAAAATAAGATAAATAAATTTAATTTCAATAAGTCAACTGACTTTTTGCAAAGCCAAGAAAGGTTGTGAACAGGAACTAAAAACCTCTTAAAACTTTACAACTCCTGTACCTTTAGCACGGCTGCCACCTCGTAGCCCAGATGTTTGCTCAACAAGGTTCAGCTTCATTTCCCCAAATAATATCACAAATAATGATACAGCCCTTACAACTGCAACAAAAATGTTCATGTCCTTTTGTATTTGATACACTATTTCCTCATATGTTATCTCGTTTAATTCTCATAATAGCCTGTTAGGTAAAATATTATCTTCTCCTTTTTACTGAATGGGAGACAGAGGCTGGTACCTGTACCATTTTATTCTTCTGAATTAATGTTGTTTTCTGAGAATAGTAGGAAATAATTGCTATATAGCTAGTGTCTTAAATATCAAATGCGTCCATTTCACATACAACTTTGCCTTTATTGTCTCATTCTAACTTAAGAAAAACTGAAACAAAGATATAATGGTGAACTTTTTGTTACCTAGTTTCCTGAGATCTAAAAATAGTAATTGTCTTTGTAAATGATTAATTATATGTGGTTAAAGAATCTTTTGAATCCTTTTAACATTACTTGAGTCAGTTCAAGATATCACGTCCTTAGATGATTTGCAACCAACTTTGAGGTTGACTAAGTAATGAACATAGGGCTGATTTAATGAGGAATACATAGAAATACAATGCAGAGCCCTCTCAGGGAGCTTCCCATCCCAATGTCAAGAAATTACAAAGTCATAAACTCTAGATGACCCTACCAGTCAGCTGACACGGCCTGGCCGAACCAAGAGAAAAGTGGTGAGTATGCAGGAGTGTGACCCTTGAAGATGGTTAGAGGAAGGTGTGATGTAGAGGAAGGTTAGCCACCATGTGAAGGCCTGGCAAGATTTAGGAGGTTTCTAGAGGGTGGGGAGGCAGCAGAGCAGAGGGAGGGTGAACCAGGCGTAGTCCTGGACTAGTCAGTGGACAGGGATGAGCAGGAGTGGGCTTTCTCTCCAGCAATTGCTGAAGACCTGCGTGCCAGACAGTTTCATGTTTCCTCTAGGTCCTGGAAGCCCCGGAAGGCTCCTGGACAGAGAAGCAAATAGTCAAAGTGTTAGGACAGCCGAATTGGCACTGGCATGCAGAAAGTTCTGCCACAGGGGCAGGAAGCTCAGTTAGGGAGCTAAATTTAACTGGGAATCTGTTTTTTCTTTCCCTTTGTGTGGTATGAAAATAAAAATGCAAATTAAGGACAAGTAAGAGAATTTCTCCTTCCAAAGTTTATATCCTGGCAGAAAAGACAAAATATTGTTTTAAAAGATCATTTACTAAAAGAAGGTATCACTTAATAGAAATTAACGAACCAATGTAACTTTAGGTAATTTTAACGATGAAAACTGGAGTGCTGCCCCAAATACTGGCGCTGTCCTCTCCTTCAGGCCAGAACAGCACAGCTCCCTGGGCACCCGGGGCCACCAGGGCCGCCTGGGCACTGCTTTGAGGTGCGTGCCCTGTTCCCGATGCCCGGCCAGGGGGATTCCTGAGGCACCACAGGCTTCTCTTTGATATTCCCTCTTGGCAACTGCCCAGCCTGGGGGTGACTGCATCACAGACAGAACTCAGATATTCACCACTTGTGTGATTTTGTCTTTGTAAGCAATTGTATTGGTTTTATGAGAGTTTAAACCCTCCTTAAAGCCCACAGGTCGGTGCATTGAGTCATTCATTCATGGGCAGGAGGAGGCAGGAAGGCTGGGGAGGCGCGGGGGAGCCTGGCTCACTTATCCGCAGTTTATTTCAAACATTTACTGCCCTAGGCTGCCGCTGTGCCTTTTAAAAAAATAAATTCCATTTTTTTCCTCAGGATGTTTTCGTTGGATTTGGAGGAAATGTGATCAGGCAGCAAGTAAAGGACGGTGCAGAATGGTACATCACTGACTTCGCAGAGCTTTTGGGAGAACTGGAAGAATAATACGCCTTTTTATATAGCTCATAACAACTTCAGGTTAATTTCTAAAAGTTGTACAGTTTGATACTGTTTGCTTGCAATTGCCTATTACACATTAATGTATAAATTTGGTAGTGAGTATGTGTACTTCCAAGTAAACCAGAGTCAGGGCTCCTAGAAAATTGCTTTTTTAAACTGTAGTTCCAGTATTATTATGACTATTAATTACCTGGAGAGAAGAGTTTTATAATCTGAATTTGTTATGTATTTGCCTAGGTATATTTTATTTGAAGCCTTTTAAACGTAGGTCATAAATTAAATACCTTCACTATTGGAAATATGGATCAGGCAGCTTCAAGTGAATATTTGTTTTCCCTCTGGTATATAAATAAAAGTTTATGTATCAGCAGATTTGTAGAGTTTTCAATTCTGCCTATCATGTATTTCAGTATCCAATGTTTTAAGTACTCTTAAGTGTTTGAGTGGAAACAACCTCCTGGCAGGAAGTAAGGAGCTGAGATTCCCTTGAGCACAGGACATAGTACTTGTCACAAGTACCCACCAACTCTTGCTCTGAGTGCAGTGCTGGACCAGGGGGATGGAAGTGCTTTTATTACCACATGGAACCATCATATAGAGAATGTTCCCAAGGCTTAAAAAAAAAAAGGAGCCTTAAACAAATGTACCGACCTTACAAATATGGATATTGATCATTACCTGAAGTAAAAGAACTAAAAAGTTTTACTCATCCCAAATGAAGAAAAGCATTTTCTACTAAGTGAATTAAGAACTGCTAATAGCATTTATGAACCATTTTGTTCTTAAGGTGACTTGGAAAGACCTGAAAGCCAGGTTCATTTTCTGAGCAGTGCCAAGAAGGGAATTTCAGAACATGTTTTGAAAGTATAAGATTCTATATCCTCCATGGTGGAGCAGTCGGGGAGGATAAAGAGCTCAGGAGGAGGAAGCAGTGGTTACTGTTGGATAACTATGTAGAAAAGGCTGGGAGGCTTTAATATTGGAAATTATTTGAAAAATTTATAATTGAACCAAATAATCAAATTTGACCAAATAATCTGACAATTACTTGGTCAAATTAATCAAATCAGATGAATCAAATTTCCTTCTGTAGGAGAGACATGAAATAAGTTTAGCAACATTTAAATGAGACCACAAACAATGAGGTGGTTGTTTCATGACCATGAATGCTCACTGGCAACTCTCCTGGGAGCAGCGGGTTTGTGATGTTTGTGCTTTTGGCCGTGCTGTGCTCTGGCAGCACCAGACACCAGGTCTGAGAGTGCTCCCGACTGCCTCTGCCTTGGCCATTGCCCAGTGTGCGTGAGCTGGAGCAAGCTGCCCGCGGGTAGGTGGAGGATGTCAGAGCCTGCGATCCACTGGGCAATGGCCTGGGCAGGAGGTGCACGTTGAATTGGGCTCAGTGGAGTCTGATATGCTGAGAAATGGTGATAACTGCCTTGGACCTTTTATATATACCATTTACACAACCCCTCTGGCCCATAGGCTGCCCAGCTCGCAGCAAGCTGCACAAAGACAGCACGCACAATCCCTTCTTTATTGTGTTGGGGAACTGTGCTAACCTCTTTCATGTTTTTATAATTCTGAACTTGACCCAGCTACAGAACGGCTCCCAGAAGTTATGGGCATGGTTGCGTTGGAACAGGATCAGAAAGTGGTGGTGGTGGTATATGGCTGCCTATCCTTGTGTCACCATTTTTCAGTCTGATATGGACACTTATGTAAACAAAAAATTAAGAATTGGGGTCATAAGTTAAGAACTGAAATTTGTCAGTGGTATTAATTGAAAGAGAAATCTCTCAAAGCTTTTATATCCTTAAAAAAAAAGACAACCCTATGGCCTTTAGCTGCTCCCCACCAACAACCTTTTCTGGTTTGGCTGCTGTCATAGTGATTCTCTCTTTTCTACTGTAGACAAATGTTTCTCCATGACACCTACAGAGGCTCACCCGGCTGCCACCCCAAGAGTGAGGGGCAGCATTCCAGTCCTGGGGCAGAAGTAAGCAAGAGATTCCAGAGGCAAGTGGGTGGCTTCAGGAAGTGATGGCTTTTGCCTCTATGACCCTCAAAATCTTTACGATTAGGTTCACAAAACTTGGGGAGGGGTCTGACCACAAGTCACACTGCTTATTTCCACATTCTCCAAGATGTTTTCACATGTTTCCTCATGTGATTCTCATAACCCTGAGGTCAGCATTATAGATATCTCTGTCTTCTTTTTAACAGATGGGAAACAAGCTCACAAAAGTTAATGACTGCTACAAGGTCACTTTCAGAGCTGGAAGCCAAGCCGGTGATTTCCACAGCATTCTTTATCTTATGCATTACTAGAGAGTTAACAATTTACTGGGGCCCGGAGAATCCACCTAAAGCTAATACTTATTAACACTTTGATCACAAGTGTTAATGTATATTAATACAGTACAGGAAATTTTACTCCTGAGGTTGTAAGGGCAGGTTTTGCAAAAACTGCAAGTGGTTTCCTTTTAAATGGTCAACTCTGGAGAAAGTACTACTTTTAGGACTAGTTAATAGAGGACTGTTTAGTATTTTGCTGATCATACTTTCAAACGGAGCATATTTCTGTATACGTTTATAGTCTTTTGAATTGTTTTTACTGAGCTTATCTAGGCATATTCTATTAATTTCTTAGGAGTTCTAGAACTTGCATCAAAAACAGTACGAATAAAGACACTTGTCCTGCTGAGGGTCCCATGTATTTTATCATTAGAACTGACAGTTATTTATTTTCTCCCTCTCTTCCTTCATCAAGCGTATTGTTGAACATCTATTATGCCCCAGCCAGAAACTGAAAGTATAGATTTAATAAGAAATAAAGAAGGCTAATGTACAATTGAAGAAAAGATTCTTTCACAGGCAGCTGTGAGGATAAGGAAAAGAAGCAGGTTCCATCAGTGCTAGTTAGAAGCAAAGTGTGGGCCCAAGAGGGCTTTTAAAGGTAGTAGGGATGAATGATATTTAAAGGTGAGTCAGCTGTTGAAGTAATATTCACTAGACTTTTCCCCATGAATGGAAAGTAAGGAATTTTGATTACTGCCTGTGAAAATTAATAGTGGGACAAAATAATCCAATTCATTCTATTACGGGAGTTGACAAAATGGCAGGAATAGCTAAAATAAAGCGATAATTTGATAGTTTAATAATAGAATGTTCCTGTCAAAAGTTGCCAGTGTCCCCCAAGTTACCAAATTAATGATCAGTCTTCAGACCTCATCTAACCCAGCTTCACAGTAACTAACACAGGTGACCTCGTCCTTAATGGGCTTTCTTTACTTGGCTTTCATGAGAACCTACTACCTTGAGTTTCTTCCTATTACCCTGGTGGCTTCTCACCCTCTTCCCGGCTCCCCCTCACCCTGGTCCTCTTCTCTATATACATTCACTCCCTGTGAGACTTTAAGTCCTATATGCAGACAATTCACAGATGTGTTACCTCCAGGCCAACTTGGACCAGACACATTTAATACTACGTACTGCCCCTCTCCTCAATTTCAGACTTACATACCCAACTGCCCACCTGACATCTCTACCTAGTTATCTGCACAGATATGTCAGACTCAACATGGGCAAAACAGAATTCCTGATCTTCATTCCCCCAAATACGTCCCACCTCCAGGCTTCCCTTCCTTCCTGCTGAGGCCAAAAACTTAAAAGTCACTTTTGATATTTCTCTTTCATTCACACTCCATAATCAATTGTTCAGGAAACCATGTTGGCTCTAAATATATTTAGAATAGGATCATTCTCCCTACTTGTACTGCTACCCCTAGTCCAAGCCACCATTTTAAACTAAACCAGATCATACCATCCTCTCCTTGAAACCTCCCAATATATCCCATCTCACTTAAGAGTAGAAGCCAGCGTCCTCCCAATGGACCCTACTGATCCAGCCCTGTGCCCCCTTGACCTCCTCTCCCACCAAGCTGCCCCTCTCACCTCTTCTGGCCACAGTGGTCTCTGCTGCTTCAGTGCACAGCGGGCATGACCCTGCCTTAGGGCCCTGTAGCCATTCCCTTCCATGGAAGGGTCCACCTCCTCACCCCCACACTGACCTAAGACTGGCTAACTTCCTTATCTCCTTCAATTTTTTTGCCTAAATCTCAGCTTTTCATCAAGGCTAACTCTGACCAGACATGTTTAATACAACATACTGCCCTTCCCAGCCCACCCTTAGATTTCTGACTTCCCTTACCCTGTTTTAGTGTCTTCCCGGTAGCATTTATCAACATCTACCATATCATATAACTTACAGTGTTATGTTTTAATTGCCAGTCTCCTCTCACTGGATGGTAGGCTTCCCAAGGGCAGGGATCATGTTTTGTTCCAAGTGCCTAGTGCTTACAGTACGTAACAGAAACTTAGTATTTGTTGAACTGAATGAAGACTAAAGCCCAGTGTGAGGCAGGCTGACTTGTGAAATCCAATGACTTGAGTAGGACAGAAATTCCTTCTCCTAAAGTAAGGTGTACTCGGAAAGAATTCCATTTTAGCGATTCAGTTCACTGTTCTATGCTCTTCTGAACAAAAAAAGATGCAAACTATTTCTAAAGGAAAACATTCTTGTATATTCTATTTGGCACCTGGACACTGCTGCTCATCACATACAGAATGGCCCGGGGATGGGAAATTGGTGGATGAAGCGATTTAGGGAGGCCCTTGAGCCCAGTTGCGCTTTATGTGCTTTTGAGCCCAGATAGTTAACTTTATGTGTCCACTTGACTGGCCTCAGGGATGCCAAGAGAGCTGATGAAACACTACTTCTGAGTGTATTTGAAAGGGTGTTTCTGTAAGGTAAGCATTTGATTCAACAGACTGAGTAAAGAGATCCAGCCTCACCAATGTGGGTAGGTATCATTCAATCTGTTGGGGGCCTGAATGGAAAAGGAAAGGGAAAATTCACTCTCTCCTTGAGCTGAGACATCCTTCTTCTGCTTTCAGATACTGGAGCTCCTGTGCTTGGGCTTTGACTTCAGATTGGGAGTTATACCATTGGCTCCCTGACTCTCAGGCCTTTGGACTTGGACATAATTATTCCATTAGTTTTTTTTGGTTCTCCAGCTGGCAGATGGAAGACTGTAGGACTTCTTGGCTTTCATTAACTGTGTGAGCTAATTCTTATAATAAATCTCCTCATATGTATCTGTATCTAGATATATTGGTTTAGTTTCTCTGGAGAACTCTAATATACCAGTAAATGATAGAAGATTCCTTTACTTGTGCAGGGTTCATTTCATTTACAAGTCCACATACTTTGTAAGTGAAAATTCTCATTCCCAGCAATTTTTTTCCAGTTCTGAATAGCTAGATTAACTTTACTAGTAATACTATCATTTTTCTTTAGAAAGTAGTTTCATATAACAGTTCTTTCATTCACATCCTGCAAACATACTCTGAGCATCCAATCACAATTGCTGGTGCTAAAATGTTTTCTCTGCTGGAGTTCACTATACTCTCTCCTACTGCTCCCAGTGGCACCAAGAAGAGCCAGTTACAGAAATTCAGAGCCAAAGGGACTTTAAAGGCCTTATGATTCAACCTCCCCATTTTATAGATTAAAGGTATGAATGCCAAAAGGATAAATACTTTATCAAGGAGCACAGCCTGGACTTCAAAGATTTGTTTCTGCTGAGAGCCCCAAACCTCAAGCCCCAGGATTGGCACATTCCCCATAACACCCTACCGAATGGCCAAAGGAAAAGGCTAATGAGCTTATTTAATATATTTATAGACTCATATATGCTCACTTAACTGGGACAGCTATTTTTCAAGATTGACAGAATCATTCTCAGCACAAGTTCCTAAGAAAAGATTGCAAATAGGAAAATTAAGAGTATTTTATTGACTTTTATATGTTCTTGGAGAAAACCATTCACATGTAAAAGTTTGACAGTTGATATGAGATTTATTCACAATTTACACATAATTCTTTAATTTGGGGTCAGATATAATTTTCCATTTCAACAGGACTTTCACATGATTACAGTCACAAAATTGGCACACTATTAAAAAACTAAATCAAACAGCTAGACAAAAGTATGCAGCTTTATGCCAATTTAAATCTCAACATGCACCACCCTTCATCCATGATTTTGGAAGTATATGCTGTGAGCTTACTAAAATATTAACTAAAGAATGTCTGAGGTCACAAATGATTGTTTACAAAATAAAACCTCTTTTCCTAGTGCTACTCATTTTGTTATAGAAAAATATTACGAATAAAAATTAGTGCTCTTCAAGGTGTTCACTTCAGAATCACATGATATACAGGTTCAAGCCATTCCCCCCTCATACTGAGATGTCACAATACACTGTGAAGACTGAATTCCTGATTAAATGTACCTTGGCAACCACACCAGCTGAGTAATGACACACTGGTTAGTATGCTCACTGATTAAAAATGAGAGTGAATTAAAACATTTTCAGGTATTGTGTACACTCATAATTTGCTCCCAGTCTGAGACTCAGAAAGACTGTTAGAGAAACATGACAAAATTTATATTTCTTCCTGATACAAGAAATTTGTCTAAAAATCTGTAATTATAAAACATTTTCTTTTTATAAATAAATAGCAACTTTTTCCCCCAAGATGATATTCTTGTTTGGAGATGATTCCAATTTTAATTTGGGTCCTTTTTCCCAGAGGGCGAGGAGGGCGGCTCAGTGTCATGAGGCGCATCCGACAGACACAGGGTGTCTCAGGGGCTGCAGGGCACGGTCACAACAGTCCGACTGTACTCGTCTCCTTTCTTGTGGTTATGTAGATGTTAAAGAAAAGAGGTTCTCTCGAAGCTATATACAGCAGTGTACACTTGCTTCTTTTTCACTTTATATACAATTAAAATGAACTTTTATGACAAATACTTGTCACATCAATTTATGTAGGCACATCTAAATTCTATAGCTTTACTGGAGGGGTGAGGTCTTCAGTGGGATCATGATTCTGGATTCCATTTCCTGAATAAGTGGGACTGAAAACAAGGATCAAGATTACTGTGCTTATTCTTTTCTAAACACATGAAAGTAAATATACATTTACTTATAACAAATAGGTTGCTGAGAATGTTCAGAAGATGTACTATTTGAAATCAGAATAGAGTACTGGGAAATACAAGACTCATCTCGGGTAGAAATATGTAAGCTAGTGATAAACCAGCTAATATCCTATAAGATGTTATTAAAACAGATTCTGTCTGGGGATGTGTTTCATTTGTAGGAGATTAGGAAAGGCCGTATTGTGAGAAAAACAGTGCTTTCCAAAAGGCTTTTTGAACTAAAATAAGTTCACATAAAATCAAATAATGGTGTATTTGACTGTATCCTGTATAAAGGAACAAATATAGTGCACTTGTAAAACTGTCATTGCTGAAAACCGACGGAACAAAAACAACAGCAGACTCACAGACTCCAAGAAGGCACTAGCCATTACCAAAGGGAAGGGGATAGGGAGGGCGGGTGGGGAAGGAGGGAGAAGGGGATTAAAAGGCATTATGATTAACACACATAATGTAGGTGGCTTACAGGGGAGGCAGTATAGCACGGAGAAGACAAGTAGTGACTCTATAGCATCTTACTACACTGATGGACAGTGACTGCAATGGGGTGTGGCAGGCGACTTGATAATATGGGTTAATGCAGTAACCTCAATGTTGCTCAAGTGAAAATTCATAGAATTGTGTATCAATGATACCTTAATTAAAAAAACAAAACAAAAGAACTGTCATTGCTGAGTAAAACTCTGGAAACTGATGAGAGTATAAAGATTTTTTGCACTAAGAGACAATACTTACTTTCTCAAACAAATTGCTCTTTGATTACTTGGTAGTATATGGGCTTAAATATACCTGACATGGAACATTGTTGGTACCTACTACTTGTATCGGTGTTGCTGGGTTTTATTCAGTCTGTGTTTTATCAAAACCAAGCAACAAGGATTTCATAGTACATATGTATGTGGGTATACATGCATATGTTAAGTATACATATATGTACACATGAACACATGTACACATGGAAAGTCTAAATTTCAAATTAATTTTCAAAACTACTTTTTAATTGCTGTATTAAATTGTAATGTTTTTGGGACTGGACAATTTTGATGGGAATGGAAAAGCTTAGAAAAAAATTTGTGTAATAAATTTTCAGAGAAATATACCAAAAAAAAGGTATTGATGTAAAATTTATAGCATACAAGGGTGTGAAACTGTACCAGACAACATACATACTTGAAAGAATATTCTTTATTGAAACAGTGTCATGTAACTATTCAAGAAAAATTTGTTTCTTCAGTTCTCCAACTTTCTAATTCACCTTTAATGGTATTTATGGAGCAACATACCATTAAAAAAAAAAGTTAGCTTTAGGGTGAAAAATGTACAATGAGAAGAAAGAAATGTTTTATGCCTATTAAAATATTACCTGTATAATACACCAATTCTTCCCAGCCATGTTTATGCCATACTGCATTCCGTATGTCTTCCCTAGTCTGAAGATTCTTATAAGCTTAAAAAGAATCACACAGAAGCAAGACTTAAACCAAACATAATGCCCGCCATTCTACTAGCTATAAAGTATTGATTCAGCTGGTCATTTCAAACAGACTACTTTGAGAGTTTAGTATTAAGCTGGGATTACTGTGAGCTGGTTATTCTAAGCAAAAGTATGTTAGGCCTTGTGGGAGAAGCAAAACAATCTGTTCTTATGTTTTACAGTCTAGTGGATCCAAGACATACCTTTATAAACCAAGTGAACTTCTTCAATAATGTTAAATTCATAATCAGAAACTGTCAGACTATAGATAAGCAATATTAGATTCCATTTTGCTCAACATTTACAAAGCTTTAAAACAATCTGGGAGGCTCTTCTCAATGCAGGAGGACAAAAAGACAAGTAAAGGCCAAGTGAACCCCTGTTGAATACTGCGCTGTCCACAGGAGGCCAGGGAAGATACCAGGACAGCTTCCTGGAAGGCATGATTTGACCAGGTGGGTCATAAAGGCTGGAGAGGATGTCTCTGACACATAAGAATGGAAGAGAAAGGCACTGCAGGTGGAGGGAAGAACATGGTCAAAGGCATCAGAGAGCCCTTGCTGTCATGTGGTACAACGCACAGATATGTCACTGAGGTGCCTAGATTTGATTCCCGACCTCAGCAAGATCCTTCCAACTACTTACCTGGGAAATGCGTCCTCAGTATCTAGACATGGTGTTGGCCAAGACCTAGGGCTACCTCTCTCAGTGCTATTTTCTCTTTGGGACACACCCCATTTCCCCATGCGACGTCCTTCTCCCTATGAAAAGACCTAACCTTGCAGGCCTAACAATTTAACCATCAAATGACAAAAATTCTCTTTACTAGTATGGAGTAAAAATGTATCCATAAAGTTTTGAAGATGCTGAAAAACAGAAGGAAAAAGAAGACTTTTACCTCTCACCACCCAGAGAAAAACACTTAAGTTCATGTGACAAGCAGCCGCGTTCCCCCTGAAGTCAGGTGTGTGACTAGTGCATGGTGTGATGGCGCCCCCTTGTAGGGGACACAGGCTGCAGATGCCTGTGTTCTTTTAAAAAAAATTTTTTTAATTTAAATTTTCTTAATTAAAACAATTTTTACTGTGGTAAAATATACATAATAAAATGTACTATTTTAATCACTTTTAAATGTACAATTCAGGGGCATTATGTACATCCACACTGTGCTGCCATCACCACCACCCTTCTCTAAACCTCCAGCAGCCCAAATTAAAACTGTACCCATGGAACAGTAACTCCAATTCATCTGTCTCCCAGTCCCTGGTAACCTCTATCCTACACTCTGTTCTATAATAATTTGCTTATTCTAGGTACCTCATATAAGTGGAATCATACAGTATTTCTCCTTTTGTGTCTGGCTTATTTCAAGATTCATCTGTATGGTAGCATGTATCAGAATTTCATTCGTTTTTATGTCTGAATAATGTTGTTATACGTACATACCACATTTTGTTGAACTGTTCACCTGTCAATGGATACTTGGGTTTGGGGAGGCTTTTCAAGATGGGAGGCACTTGAGCATTTCCACATAGTGAGGGAAGGAGCCCACAGGCTGGGTGGCGATGGAGCAAACTGATGGAGAAGGCCTTAAGGAAGGTCAGGGGGGATGGCGTCAAGTGCAAGGGTAAAAGGAAGGGATGCTGTGTTGTGAAGAGACCTGCTTTGAAACCAGACATGCCGAGGTCTGAGCCTGGGTCAGATACTAACTAGCTGTGGCTCCTGGGTGATTTATTTACCACCTGTGAGTCAAGGGTACCTCATCTGTGGTGTGTGGTTATAAGGATTAAAGGGAATGATTCATAAAATAATCAATACACTGAGATGCTTGGTAAGTATTGGTTCTCTTCCTCTAAACAAATGGAAAAGTGAGAGTAAGTTTTCAGGGCAGGCAAATGAGGATTCATCTCTGCATAACTCAATACTCTCTATAAAGTAGGAAGTGGAGAGTGGACACTTGGGACACTGATGGGGACAAAAAAAGCAGGTAGAGAAGGGCAGTGGCAAAGAAAACACATGTGCTGCAATGTGGCCACCCTCAGATGGGCTTGCTTCTGTGTGTCTGCATGGAGGAGGACCTTGGTGGACCCCTCCTCATCTTGCTGTTGCTCTGTGAAGCCTCAAGTCCCCCACAGGTAAGGGCTCTACTCAGTGCTCCCCATAGCCCCTGTTAGACACCCACTGCTGCCTGTCTGCAAGTCCAGGGCCCCTCACCTGGGAGTGCTTATCCAGACACGCCAGTCCCTCTCCAGGCGCCCATGCGAACCAAGTGTACGCACAGCTTGTTCTCTCTCTGCCTGTGAGCTAAAGCATGAGGTGATCCTGACCCTTAATGGGTCCCCATGCTCACACCAGAGGATGTCTGGGAGGGCATGCAGGAGCCACCCTCAGAGGCCCCTCAGGCTGAGAAAGGGGAGAGAAAGGAAGATGTCTGACTTCTCAGTTTAAGCCTCTGGACAGACCATACACTATTTTATCTATCTATCTGTCTATCTATCTATCTATCTATTTATTTTTAATAGTTTATTTTGGTATCATTAATCTACAATTACATGTGCAATATTATGGTGATTAAACTACCCCCTTACCATACATTATTTAAAAAAATAAAAATAAAAACTACTACTACCCTATCTAAAACCCATAAAGGTTAAACTACGTTTTGGATAATCTCAAAAGGGAGGGATACAGAACACATTTTAAAAGATGTGTCCAAATCTACTACATTTGAAAACTGAAACTAAAGGACAATGCTGCCTCTGCTGCTCCGGGAGCTGAGGTTATTTGCAGCATCCCTTATTTGGTGCAGGGTTTTCAATCTCCTAAATGCTGGGGAATCTCAGTGTGTGCAGCTGTGATGAGTCCTGGGCAAAGCAGTGACCGGTGGGAGTGAGAATGGGGGTTTCCTCCCCCAGACCCGAAGGTCTGGAGGATTCCAGGAGCAAAATGTAAAAACTTCTTTTCTGGCCTCAATTTGCCCATTCAGACTTAGGTCTCCAGCAGCCATCCTACCATTTAGCCAGTCTGTACTATTTGCAGTTTTCTGAGCACTTTTTATGATCTCCTGTGTCTCCATGCCTGTTCCAGCCCTTCCTTCTGCCTTTTCCTGCCAACCCATCTAGATCCTGAAGTCTAGTTCATATTTCACCTTTACTAATTTACCCCAAATACATAACTTTATATTCCTTTAAGTGAAAGGAGACCTGAAATGTAACTCCTTATGTAACTGATTGATGGCACACTGCCTCGTGGCATGTCATTTGTGTTGCTTTAGCCCTTGTTAGTTCTGTCACCTTATTTTATAAGCAGTAGGCAAACAGGATACAGCACCGGGTGGGACCAAACAGGTCATATCAACACCTTAGTTAATATGGTCTGGAAATGAGTTATGCTTTTCTTTTTTAACGTTAACAGCCATTTACAAATGTGCCCAGAATATACCCAGATATTAGTGACACCAGTTCCTGTTCTCTCAGGGAGACAGATAAAAATAGCCACAAGTGTGACAATCTGCCCCATACTGGGCTCTGGAGGCTCAGGAGAATGACATTCACTTGGGGGTTGATGAACGTCCAAGTTAGGCCCTGAAAGACGCCAAAGATGGTACCAAACAAAAGTGGGTGGGGATAGAAAAGGTGAGTGGAGAAGGGCCTTTGGAATGATGGAACCAGACCCAAGGTGGGCATGAGTGTAAGAGCGGGGAAGTGCCTCCCAGGCAATTGCAGGACTGCCCAGAAGGGGGCCAGGGTGTTTAGCGGGACGGCTCTGAGCAGTGCCCTCTGCGGCTTCCCTGTCTTCCTCCTGGATGAGGTTTGCTCATCACTCCTTCCCTCTCTCACCACCATCCCCATTCTTGCCGCCAGCTGACTCACGGGCCACGAGCCTATGGACCTTTCACGGAAGACTTCTTTTATTCTAGATAGTCCAGCAACTTACCTTCCATCTGTGACATTCGGATTTGCTAGTGTTTAAGGGTACTGGCTTGGTATATGCTTACCAGCTAGTACAACTTACTTGGTAATGAACTCTAAATCTCAGTAACACAAAAATGAAGGAAAAAACCCCCACATACCCCAAAGATGATGCACCATATACAGCTGCCCAATCTGAGAGAAGAATCCTCCAACTGCTTCACTACTGTCCTGCCTGAAGCGAATTGCACGAGCCCTTTAAGAAAAAAAAAGTCCAGATATTTAACCAGGTATGTCAGAGCAATGAATTTCCTCCATACGCTGAGCAGACCGTTCAGAAGACTTGTTTTTTAATTATCAAATGCAGCTGAAATATTTTAATCTAAGATGTAAATACACCTTTCTACAGCTATACTAGTTATTTTTCTGAGAATAGACAGTAATTAATGACTATTAAACTAAAAAATGTGAGGATTCTTGACATAAATCAAGAAAACTGGTAGAGAATAGGACTGTCAACTTAAAAAGAATTGCTTCTCCAAGAACATGCTGAGAGAGCGCGAGGCAAACCTGGATACTAGAACATCCAAGATGCCACAAGCACCATATCCAAGGGAGACTGAGACCACCTGCGAGAATGGGGCCTAAAGCGGAGGCGAGGGGAGCACAGCTTCAAAGCAGTCGCAGACGGTGAACCCTGAAAAGCTCAAGAGCTCTCTGAACTATCGGGGAGATTCCGGAAACCTCATGGACAGCACACAGAACCATGAACGTGGAGCTTCCTGATAATGTACCATCTGTCAAACTGACGCTGCCCCTCAGGTTTGTTCTTACAGAGCAAATGGTAATGAGGACCAAAGGGCACTCATTCTGTACGACGCTTGGACTCTATGCACTATACACTATGTGTATATACATGTGTTATGTGTATAACATGAAGTTGTGATAAATTAGTTAAAAATGGGCACTTGTCTTAAACTTTTTAAGATTTCCCACTGCAAAAGGTACCGGCTCTTTAAACACTTTTCTGGCCCAAAGTCTGTCCCATCAGAATTGACAGGACTTAGGAAGGTGGATTCATTCGAATTCATTTGAAAGAGCTGGAGGCATCTGAACAAGGATACTAATCCACTAATATCTACAGTGAGATATAACTCTCGAGAGACAAGATATTTGAGTTGGCTTGATTAGGGCATTCTCTACCAGGAGGCAAAACCCCAGAGCAACAGAGTGGGACTATCTCAAGGAGCGGCAGGTATGGACTCCGAGCCGGGGCAACCTGCAGGCGGAGTGTGGGAGCTCGCCCCCTCAGATCCCTGCGTACATCTTGGGCCCTGCCCACCATGAGCTCTGCTCCTTGAGGCTGACTGGAGCCTTCAGGTTCTTTTGTGGTGAAGGAGGGATCTCTTGCTATTGCCCCCATGAGTTACTCCCAAATGATATTAAATTCCTTAACCTTTATATTTAAAATTAAGTGATCAAAATCTTTGTAAAACTTACAAATCTGATTGGTAAATTACTGAAATTAAGCAAATTACTTTAATGTGCATTCTAACTATTCAGAGGAAAAACTATCTTTTATTGATAGTGATAAATATTCAGGATTATTCATTTCATTATGAATTTTTCTAATTTAGTTATAGTAGGCAAAGAAAACATACCTGCCTTAGCCTCGTAATAAGCAGAAGTATGTACTGAAGAGGAGATCACCACCTTAAATAATTACCTATGTACCAAAATATAAATTGAGTGCTGAACTGGCTTTATAAATAATTTTTATAACAATTGAAGAATGACCTCAGTACTTCCTTGTGGATTCCATGGTGGGCAAGTTTTAATTAGTAACATGCAAAAACAAAATTAATGAGTGATCCTATTCTGGGGGCAACTAAATTATATGTATAAGGCCCATCCCTAAAAAAAAAATCCCTTAATAAAGTGGTGCCTATAATATAGAAGTATGCAATTAAACATGTATTTCTTAGTTCTCAAATAAAAGAAATTTTAACTTGTATTTTTTAGCCTTTGATGACCCAAGAAGAAAAGATTGGTTAAAAATAAAGACCAAAGAATGATTTTTTTTGTAGCTGGATTTTAGAAATGATCTAGTTCAAAGCAAGACATTTCATAACTGAATAAAGGAGAGCATATATAAGTTGAAAGTGAGTAAAAAGTTACAGGTTCTCATTTACAGATAAAAGAAACCAAGGGTCAATAGCTGATTAATAGCCAATAATCCATTCTTGTATCCTATTATTAAAGCTTTATACTACTAGATCTTTTGTTTTTTCTCGTTACAGTAGTCAGGATTTCCAAAAACAATATAAAATTATAATGATGAAAGTTTGTATGTTGTTATAATGGTAATGAGCATGCTTCTGTAGCTGTTTAATGTAGCTGTTAAAATGGAAGACATGGTAGTTTTATCATTTAACTCAGGGCCAGCTAACTACATCCCTCAGGCTAAATCCCACCCTCTGCAGCTTATTTTTATGGTCCAGGAACTACGAATGGTTTTTACATTTTTAAATGCTTGGATAAAAAATCAAATCAAAAGAATAATTATTTCATGACCCATGAAAATTATGAATTTTAAATATAGGTATCCAGAAATAAAAGTTTTGTTGAAACATAGCCATGTTCATCCACTTACAAATTACCCACAGTTGCTTTCACACTAAAACAGCAGTTAAGTAATTGTGATGGACGCAGCATCCTCCACAAAGCCTAAAGTATTTACTGTGCAGTCCTTTATAGAAAAGTTTGTCAACTCCTGAATGAAATAAAATATTTTCTATTTCTGATTATTAAATATTCTCTATTCCTGATTTTTTTAAATTAGAAATTAGTGTCTAATAAAACTGGTGTCTTCTGAACATGCATTAAGATAACTTTTAAACTGCTTTTCTTTTAATGATTTCAAACATTCTAATCACCTAGATTTTTAAGACCTGAATACTTTACATCTTTTTTGTATTCCTCATCCCCAACTTCCCTATCAGTTAACACTCTTAGCAAGCAGTTACCTCTCTTTTGAAGACAAGTCTTCCTGTCCATGGTTTTATATTTCTACTTAATATGCAATCATGAACAATAGTTATATGTTTTTATGTAGCTCTTGCTGTATATAACTTGTTTATATAACTTTCTTGTATCTTTTTAAAATTTACATAAAAGATATCATGCTGCACATATTCCTCTTCAGTTATTTCTCCTTGACTTGGTGTTTTCAAGATTTATGCATGCGTACATGTTTTACTTTAACCACTATATATACTATAAATAAATTAAAAAAACATATACACACACTTTATTCTTCTAACCTCTTTTAAATATACACTCAGAAGTAGGACTGCTGGATCATATGGTAATTCTATTTTTAATGTTTTGAGGAACCTCCATACTGTTTTCCATAATGGCAACACCATTCCTACCAACAGGGCACAAGGGTTCCAATTTCTCTGTATCTTCACCAACACTTGTCATTTTCAGTTCTTTCGATAATAGCCATCCTAAAGGGTGTGAGATGATACCTCATTGCAATTTTGATTTGCGGTTCTCTTACGATTAGTGATGCTGAGCATCTTTTCATCTTTTTAGCCATTTGCATATCTTTGAACAAAAAGTTCTTAGATATTAATACCAAAATTGTGATCCACAAAAGAAAAAAAGTTGGTAAATTACATTTAGGTCTACATTTTATTTTTGGTTAATTTTTGTATATGATGTGAGGTAGCGGTCTGAATCTATTTTTTGCAAAGATGTCTGGCTGTCTCAGTACCCTATGTCGGGAAGACTACCTGTCTCCACTGAATTTGCTTTGGTACATCATTTGTTGGCACCTAATTGCTCATAATGTGAAAGTCTATTTCTGGACTTTCAATTCTGTTCCATTGATCTATATGCCTGATCTTATGCCAGTTCCATACTGTCTTGGTTACTCCATCTTTTTAATCAGTTTTGAAATTGAGAAGTGTGAGTCCTCCAACTTTGTTCTTTTTTGAGGTAGTTTTAGCTCTTTTAGGTCCTGTGCATTCCCACAGTCTGGTGAGAGCCTTACTAGAATTATGCTGAATTTACAGATCACTTTTGGGAAAAATTGGTATTTTGCCATTTAAACTAAGAAGAAAAAAATAAGCAATAGGATCACGTGGTGCTCCATTTATGTGATGAAAGCAACATTTCAGAAAAGGTAATTATCTCATGCCACATTGAGATATGGTTTTAAAAAAAAGTACTTATCTCTTCTAGAGATAGATACTAAAATGTTATAGATGAATGGTATATTGTTTCGGATTTACTTCCAAATTTTCTGGGTTATGGGAATTAGACCTAAGCAAGATTGGCCCTGTGTTGATGATTACTGAAGTAAAGGGTATGAGAAAGGTGGGGTGGGGATCCGCAGTATTAGTCTCCCTAGTTCTGCACATGTTTGAAAACTTTCATAATAAAAACATCTAAGAGGGGCTCTCTTGTCCCCTCCTGGCTTGAGCCAGGACTCTTTCCTCTCACTTCATTTCTAAATAAAAGCCTGCACCTTGCTCTCCTAAAAAAACCAAAAACAAACAAACAAACAAAAAACAAATCTAAGAAAACAACATTGTAGTATCAAATTATACCCATATTTCATTCCAAGATTTAACACTATGGCCTAAAATAAACTATAAATAAGATTAACAAACTCACCATTTGGTAACATACTTACCAGTAATTGCCCCATTCAATCATAGTTCCTGGCTGAAAAGAGATTTGAATTTTGGTTTGTTAGTTCTTGCATGAAGAAATATGGAAACAGTAGTATAAATATATCAAGTGACAAAACTAACTTAAAAATTGACTTTTATTAATGTGAGATGTTAACAAATAAAAAATGTAACAAAATATTCACTTTGGTCATATCTATCCCATAATGGACTTCATATAAGATAACATTTATATAAGTCATCCAATTATGGTTATCAAAACTGTACTTAGGCCTACCCTCCAAATGTACCGAAGTGATGATTAAATTGTTGGTATCCATTCAGACTTTATTGTGAAATGTTTAAAAAATTCAATTTAAGTAAACTTAACAAGGATGTCACTTTATTTTTTCCAGTATAATGGTATTAGAGCACTGAGATCTACTTATATGTATTCCTTTTAATAATATTGCTATCTGAGGCTTTCTTTCTAGTAGTCTTTTAGTGGGGAAATACAAGAAAGTCTTAAAAAATATCATTCCCTTTTACTCTTACAATGCTGTACAACTTATTGAATAGGCATATATTTATTGGTTGTTCTAATTCAATTATAATAGATGTTATATATTAGACAGAAGTGACAAGTGGTTACCAAGGGGAAGGGGAGTGTGTGGGGGCAGAGGGAAGGGGAGGGGGACTGTTGAACCACTGTTATGTACATTTGATAAAATAAAAAAATAAAGTAATTAAAAAATAAAAATAAATAATAGATGCTATATACTGTCCCTAGTCTTGCATTTTAGGCCTTTCCTTTTGAAATAGAAATGCTATATGGAAAAATGTCAAATACTAAATATTACATATAAGATTATAAAAAACAAAAGAGCTTTGCAGAAGAGAAGGAATGAAAAAGAAGATTAAAAAAAAAAGGAAATAAGAGAAGGACTGGACAGGGGAGAAAACAAGCCAATCAAAATATAATGACAAACATATTGCATAATGTACATCTAACTTTTCTTTTCATTAGGGGTTGCTCATGTTTTTTCATGAAGAATGACAGTTAACTCCTATTTTAGTACTTACTCTGAGTTGGTAAGATCTGAGTTCATATATATTAGGTCCTGACCGTGGGACAGGCTCATTCCAGAAACTGAACTCCAATAGTAGCTGATTCTTCCTAGACAGAAGCATGTTGCTTCTTGCCTTACGGAATTCCACAAATTCCTTTAAGTGAAAAAATGTGCTTATGAAATCTTCTAATATTTATATATAAATCCACTTTAGTAGCATTTATGTTCCTCCTATAATAGGTTACTATTATAAATAGGGTCCCAGTTGGCTGAGACAGTCCCAGTTGACATCTTTTGAACCAGCGTAACAACTACCGGCATTCCCTTTCTCTTAAGTGTCCAGGTTTAGATGATAAACTACATGGTCATCCTAATTACTTAAATGACAATGTAAACAAATTTAATTTTCTAAGTTTTTAGGTTTTCCTAACAGTGTCTGACAGCATATTAATAGAGGTGACATGGACAGCACAAAACATCATGTAATCTAAAATAATTTATATTTGGACTCACAAGCTATATAAAAGATTTTCTTTCCTAATAATGTATGACTGTTAAAATTCTCTCCACTAACCCACACCTATTAGTGAAGGGAGGGGGGGTGAATAAAGTCAGCACAAGGTAAAGACTGTGTGGCTGGCAGTTCCTGAAGCAGGTAGATGTGAGGTAATCCAGGGCTGACTGCGTCTACCATGCTGACTTACTGGTTTCAAAGTACCAGCTTATCAGGTTCAAAGTACAACTGACTTTTACATTAAGAACTGTTATTTTGATAGTATTATAACTGGTTACTTAATGTTTAAATACAACTTCAAGAGTCCAAATAATAAAATTCTTGCTACAAAAAACAGTTTGCAAATGTTAAAAAAAACAACAATATAAGAGTCCTTTAATTCTGTACTAACACCTACTCTATCATTAGTCTGAATAAGTAAACAGTTTTCAAAATCATTACCTGATTTTCTCTGAGTTTATTCATGACCTCTGTGAGTGCTGGATAGCCTCCTTCATACCTCCAGAGGTGGACTGAAATATATTTTAAAAGATAATATATATTTAGTTTCATGATACTCTTACCTTGAAAATATTCTAGATATGAATAATGTTTACACAGTACAAAATTAATGGGACATGTGTCAGTCTATGAGTTACACCATAAAGTTTTAGTAATAGAGTCAAACATTAAAAACAATAAAAAAGTAGTTTTTGCAATGAATCACTGGGAAGACTACTTTAACCATAAAACTAGATTGAGACCTGGAAAGCTTTGATTACAAAACAAGCATTAAATTAAATATTACTTATTTAAGTCATTTCAGTAAAGGCTTAAGGAACAAGTGCTTATTCCAAAGACTTCTACTTCCTACCAGCTTGATCCTGCTCGCCATACCACGTGTTCCAAGTCCCCACCAAAGTACAAGGGTAATGTTTATCTTCATGAATCTTTGGCAACACCTCTTGACTTAAAGAGAAGAAATAGCAACACTAATTAAACAACCAATAAAATTATACCAGGTGGAAAACATATGATCAGTAACAGGAAAAAGGCCATCTCCTCTGTGTTCTAACAACTACCTCAGAATGTATTTATGATAAAACAGCATGCAGAATTGACCTTTTAGCTGAATTCTGTGTTAGTCTAATATCCTACTTATCAGAAGCTTAGGTTTCTGATACCCAACTATCTAGAACAGTTGTAAGCAACTCAAATATAGTGATAAAAATTATAAAGAAGAGCCAAAGGTTCCAAGACTCCAGGAACTATGGGTCTACTATTTGCCATTTCAGAAAAAAAAAGAAGTACTTAGGAATGGCCAAGCTTATAAAAGCTAAGTTCTGCTAGTTCCAAAGATAGGAAGAGAGAAAAGGGAAGAGTATAAAAAGAACATGGAAGAAGTAAGAACGAAGAAAGAAGAAGTGTTTCAGATAGGGGAGACGACAGAAGTGGCACGAGCAGGCGGAGGTCGCAGGGGCAGAGAACAAGTTGGCCTTAAGCAAGGAGGAAGACAGCATTAGAACAGAACAGACTGGAAGCAACCTAACTCCAACAAGTCCTAATCCCAACAGTCCACAAGGGCACCAAAGTGGCAGAAAAATACTAATTAAAGATACAACATGAAACATAAGTTAACTAGCTGAGGGGATTTGAGAATTATCATATAATCTCACATTGAACACACCATCTAGTTTGTTACCACTGTACGGTAGTGGCAAAGCCATGAAATGTCAGAACTTGGTTCCACGGAAACCTTCCTATAGTACAGAGTCTAATATGTACAGGTAGAGGCAAAGGGAAGAGGCATAACTGTCCATACCAAGAGAAAAGCTAGAACCTGCACACTTTTTTGAATAGAAAAATCATGATAAAAAAGTACCACACAGATTCACCAATGGATGCAAAAGGATAACAAGGGTCAGAAATGAAACTTGTTCAAACTATTTGTTGACAGTGAGCTTCATTAAGCTAGTGATTACCACCAGATGCTGGGGCACCAGGACTGGACATATATGCATAGTTCACAGAAAAAAGCTTAAACGGTTTTATATTTAACTGAAAATCCATACACCTCTATGATCCAGTACAATACCACACCATGTGTTTTTTTTTGAAGGGTGGACTTTACTTTTAACATCAGATATTAATTTTAAAAGTAAATGCTACCCTTAAGAAAATACATGGGGTATGGTCATTATACTGGGTCATAAGGACTTATGTGCAGAAATAATATGAGACTGATGGAAACTGGAGGTGAGAAAAGAGGCATTATGTTAGGGAAATGGAAGGGGGTTTCCTTTTTGTCACATGACATAAGCAGGAAGTAAACAATCCTGAACTGATCCAATGTGGAAGAAGGAAGCTTGTATAGGTGGGGTCCAGAAAGGGGCTGGAGTCTGACAATGGGGTCTAAGCTTTTTACCAATACAAAGTCATATATATGGATTT
Organism: Phataginus tricuspis; assembly: GCA_029783875.1. Lineage (NCBI taxonomy): Eukaryota > Metazoa > Chordata > Mammalia > Pholidota > Manidae > Phataginus > Phataginus tricuspis. The sequence goes on along the minus strand of JAQQAC010010882.1, from coordinate 550,240 downwards.
GTAGCCAATCTTCTTTGCTGGGAGCTCCAAACCTGCTTCTGGAAGCTCTGGCCTTACCTGCATGGAGGTTGTAAGGTAGGTAGTACTTGCACCTAGAATGAAATGAGTTGGGCAGAACCTCATTATTGGGGTTATAAAAATCAGGCAGGAGTTAAGCCTTTATGTACTAGAAACAGGGAGCTGCTGGAAGTTTCAGAGAAAAGACAAAACACGATGAAGGCGAAAACAGAACGTAAGCAGATCCATCTGACAGACTTCTGGCTAATGGACTGCAGGGCTGGGTGAAGCTTTGAGCCTGGGAAGGCAGTCACAAAGGAAGATATTTGGAAATTGGGCTCAGAGATGGGAGAAAGAGATGGAGAAGGAAGCAAGAAAATGAACCAAAATACATGTCAAATGAAAAATCTACAGTCCTAGTGGCTGACTAATCACAAAGAATGAAGGAAAGGGTTCAATAAAATCATGGTGAATGACGCATATGAGGAAGTTGGAAGAGCAAAGGGTCACATGTTGAGTTTGAAGGGATAGCAAGACATCCAAATAGAAATATGAATAGACAGAAATCTGAGACAAAAGAGAAAGTAAAAAAAATACGATGGGAAAGAGAATCCAGGGAAACATAAGCATAGAGGAAAAAATTTTATTTTATGAAAAAGATTTAGAAATAGGCAACTGCTTTGTTTTAGGGCATTTTTAAATAAAGAAAACTGTGCTGAGGTGAATAAGACATTCTATGTTAATATTTCATTTCATGAACCACCTCCAAAAATAAAATAACAGATTTTTGCTTCTGGAAAGTCTCCTGATTCTGGTGACGAAATCATTTGCTTTCTCATGAAAGTAGCAGATATTAAAGGTAAACAAAATGCTTTTTAATTACATTTGCTCAAAACTGATCATCAAAATACCATTTCTGTTAACAATTTAATTAAGAATACACTTAATTCTCTCTTTAGTCTTAAAGTTTACAAATTCTGTAAGACGATCACTTTTTATATGAAAATCTGCTTAAGGGACTTGAGTACTGGTGAATAGAAGACTTGGGAAGAAATGGCAGCCACATTCTAATACATAGAGCACTTTCACATGGCAGTTTTACTTTGGAGTAAAACTGGAAACAATTGGAGGTCACAGGGATGTGAGTTCTAATTCCTAACACTCAAAGTTTTTCAGAGATTGAATGTATGAATGCACTGAAACACAGGCAGTCAAGAAAGTCTGCAGATGAGACTCAAGCACTGGATTAGCAGATGGACTAGATGGCCTTGCAAGGTTCCTTCTACCTTAATAGTCTAGAAACACTCTAATAGCTTATATGATGATTTAGCTGTATAACTGCTTAAAATCAAAATGCTCTCAGCAATCCCACATAGAGCTCAATTTAAGAGCCTGTAAACATTCAGCTTTGAGAAGAGGGATCAAAGATCTCATGCTGCTATCAAGTGTTAGCTGAACCAACAAATATTAAAATTCTTATTTTTCCCCAAGTAAAGGATAGTTTGGTATACACACCAAATTTTGTTGTATGCGTCTAGGCATTCCGGTTTAACACTGTGAACTGAAACAAAAGAAAATTCAATGATAAACTTTTGAACAAAGGGAAAAAAGTCAACTATAAAGGTAACAAACCTATCACTCACACTGTAATTTGTATAGACTGCTTGTTTCCTTTTTGGCTAGAAGATTAGAGTGAGCATCTTTTCTTGGATCAACTTTCCGGACAAATAAAGATTTTAACCAGCTGTCTTCTCGAGGTCTGTTATCAGAAGACGTCAATGTCCTATTGAATAACAAATACAAAAATTTGAATCTCATCAGATGTATAAAGATTTCAGTGTCCTTAGGTAGTGCCATATAGCACACTGCTTTCATAAATTCATCGATCCATCCAGCAAACATGCTTTGAGCATCTAGTTCAGAAGCTGTTCTAGAACCTGGGGTACCACAAAATGTCCTCTTTCCATTAGGGTAATGTGCACTCTCAACAGCAGGAGCAAGTGTAAGATATGTAATTCGTGGCTCTCCTAAGAAAGTTTTTGTGTGTATCTCTGCAATTTCCATTGTTTGTTTTTCCCTCTTCCAAATCAATTTCTGACAGAAAAAAATATACATGGAAATCTAGAGTAGTCAAAATCATGGTGAATGAAAGTAGTATGGTGGTTGCCAAGGGCTCAGAGGAGAAGACAGTGAGGACTTATTGCTTAATGGGTAGAGACATTCAGTTTGGGAAAATGAGAAAGTACTGAAGGTGGATGGTGGTGATGGTCACACAACAATATGAATATATTTAAGGACACTACTGAATATATACTTAAATGATTAAAATGAGAAATTTTATGCTACATGTACTTTACCACAATAAAAAATGTGAAAAGAAAATATATAGGGAAAATGAATTTTTTCTTTAAAAAAATTATTTCATCCCTTAACTAAATCAAGATTTAGAATCAAGATATTAAAAATTTTTTTTATTAAGGTATTATTGATATACACTCTTATGAAGGTTTTACATGAAAAAACAACGTGGTTACTACATTTACCCATATTATCAAGTCCCCACCCATACCCCAATGCAGTCACTGTCCATCAGGGTAGTAACATGCCACAGATTCACTATTTGCCTTCTCTGGGCTACACTGCTTTCCCCGTGATCCCCCACACCATGTGTACTAAACATAATACCCCTCAATCCCCTCTCCCTCCCTCCCCTTTGGTAACCACTAGTTCCTTCTTGGAGTCTCTGAGTCTGCTGCTGTTTTGTTCCTTCAGTTTTGCTTCATTGATATACTCCACAAATGAGGGAAATCATTTGGCACTTGTCTTTCTCTGCCCGGCTTATTTCACTGAGCATAATATCCTCCAGCTCCATCCATGTTGCTGCAAAAGGTAGGATTTGTTTCTTTCTTATGGCTGAGTAGTATTCCATTGTGTATATGTACCACATCTTCTTTATCCATTCATCTACTGATGGATACTTAGGCTGCTTCCATTTCTTGGCTATTGTAAAAAGTGGTGCGATAAACATAGGGATGCATATGTCTTTTTGAATCTGAGAAGTTGTATTAGAATCAAGATTTTTAACTGTCACAAAAACCTAGGATTACAAACTTTATTAAAACATAATTTTCTAATTTTCATCAGGTAACTGAATTTCTATTATACATGCTGTCAGAGAGTGAGGTAAAGTTCACTGAAGTAACAAACTGCACTTTAACCATGAAATTTTAAGTAAATGTGCTTGCTAGTGGGATTACAAATTTGTGTAACTTCCCTAGAGGGCAGTGTGGCATTATCTATATCAAAATTAAAACTACAAGGCCTTTCAGCCTAATAAATGCACTTGTAGCTACATCCACAGGCAGCTATATTTAGATAAGTGCACAAAGTTGAATGCATAAGAACATTCCTGCCTTGTTTCCAGATTTGCCCTGGTACAGGTAATTTGGATATCCATTAATGGGGTCAAACAAATTAGGGACTATCCAAAATCAGAATATAATGCAATCATTAAAAAGAATGAGGAAGAGAGGAAGAGGGAAAAAGATGGTAGAGTAAGGTAAGGTCAGTTGGAAACCACCTCCCTCATATACACCAAGGAAGTAACCACAGCAAACACAATTAACCCTGAAGACTGAAGAACAGACCATCCACACCTGGAGAAGAAGAGAAGGCCACATTAAGAAGGGTAAAGTGGCAGAGCCACAACTGATCAGGACCCAAGCCTTACCCCCATCCCAGCCCACAAGCAGGAGAGACAGAAATGGAGTGGGGATGGGATAAACGCTGAAGAACTCTGTATACCTGGCCCTGGATATCTGCCCCAGGAACATGAGTCCACACTGCATTGGGCTTTGATGATTCATGGGGCTGGACACAACGCAGAGTTAGGGAGCACTCTTGGAGGCTGGGGCTCCTGCCACTTATGGAGGACAGGTACACTCTGTTGATCTTGCTGAAACCCAACACAGAGGTATCAGTTTGAAAGATTTACCAGCAGTAGGAAGTGTGTCAGGGGAAGGAGAGTAAGAGGGAGCTCTCTCTGGAGAAGAAAGGGCAGGTGGACAGCACTTCCACAGCCCTCCCTCAGCCCAAATGCTCAGGCAACCTCAGGAGCCAGCTCCGAATGCTCCATCTCCCTTGCTGGTGGCTCAGTCCCACAGCATGCTTCCCTGCCCACATGTCCTGCCTTGCCTGGCCCAGCAGCAGTCAGATTTTGCTTCCTGGCAGCTGGAAGGACACTTTCCTGACTCTCCCAGCCCTGCTTCAGGTCAACTGGTGGGACTCTTGAGGGAGACAGCTCTAAACTGTCCATATCCTCACTGGTGACTCATCCCTGCATCCCACTCCACAGCACATACCCCGACCAGCAGAGGGAGGGCAGCCCATCCACAATGAATCCCAGCAGAAGCACCTCACAGTCACAAAGGGCATGCAGAGGCGTGCTGTCAGCCTCTGCTGACAATGATCAGCCACTGCTGGTGGAAATGCAGAAGGTGGCACTGCTCACTGCCCACCAACAGCAAATGAGGCTCCAGCACAAGGGAGACTCAGGCATTGGTGAGCAGAATCTTGAGCTTCTGGGCACCACAGGATGCCTTCTTCAAAAAGCCTTACTTCATAGACCAGGAGGCATAACAGATCTAGCCAATAGAAAGGAAGACACACAGAACCCCAGATAAAATGAGGAGGTAGAGAAATATATTCCCTAAAAAAGGACAAGATATGAAAGAAGGCTAAATGAAAGAGAGATCACCAATTTCTTGATAAAGATTTCAAAGTAACACTCAGAAAGATACTCACTAACCTGGGGAAAAGAATTGATGATCTCAGTGAAAATCTCAAAAAAGAGACAGATAATCTGAAAAAGAGCCACTCAGAGCTGAAGAATACAATTACTGAAGTGAAAAATAGAGGGAACGACTAGGAGACTGCCGGAAGTAGAGGGCAAAGCAAGGAGACGGAAAAGTGAGAACAGGAAAACAACCGAGCTGAGGAACAGAATTTCTAAAAATGAGAAGATGATAAGATAGAAGTGTGACAATTCCAAACAGAAGAAGGGAGAGACAAAGGCATAGAAAGCCTCCTTTAAGAAATAACAGCCGAATCATGATCAGGTGGGCTTCATCCCAGGGATGCAAGGATGGTACAACATTCGAAAATCCATCATCATCATCCACCACATCAACAAAAAGGACAAAAACCACATGATCATCTCCATAGATGCTGAAAAAGCATTCGACAAAATTCAGCATCCATTCATGATAAAAACTCTCAACAAAATGGATATAGACGGCAAGTACCTCAACATCATAAAGGCTATATATGACAAACCCACAGCCAACATTATACTTAACGGCGAGTAGCTGAAAGCTTTTCCTTTAAGATCGGGAACAAGACAAGGATGCCCACTCTCCCCACTTTTATTCAACATAGTACTGGAGGTCCTAGCCACAGCAATCAGGCAACACAAAGAAATAAAAGGCATCCAGATTGTCAAGGAAGAACTCAAACTGTCCCTGTTTGCAGATGACATGACACTGTACATAAAAAACCCTAAAGAATCCACTCCAAACTATTAGATCTAATATCTGAATTCAGCAAAGTTGCGGGCTACAAAATTAATACGCAGAAATCTGTCGCATTCCTATACACTAATGATAAACTAGCACAAAGAGAAATTAGGAAAACAATTCCATTCACAATCGCATTCAAACGAATAAAATACCTAGGAATAAACCTAACCAAGGAAGTGAAAGACCTATACCCTGAAAACTACAAGACACTCTTAAGAGAAATTAGAGAGGACACTAATAAATGGAAATTCATCCCATGCTCTTGGCTAGGAAGAATTAATACTGTCAAAATGGCCATCCTGCCTAATGCAATCTACAGATTCAATGCAATCCTTATCAAAATACCAACAGCATTCTTCAATGAACTAGAGTAAATAGTTCTAAAATTCGTATGGAACCACAAAAGACCCCAAATAGCCAAAGCAATCCTGAGAACGAAGAATAAAGTAGGGGGAATTATGTTTCCTGACTTCAAGCTCTACTACAAAGCCACAGTAATCAAAACAATTTGGTATTGGCACAAGAACAGACCCATAGACCAGTGGAACAGAATAGAGAGCCCAGATATAAAACCAAGCATATACGGTCAATTAATATATGATAAAGGAGCCATGGATATACAATGGGGAAATGACAGCCTCTTCAACAGCTGGTGTTGGCAAAACTGGACAGCTACATGTAAGACAATGAAACTGGATTACTGTTAACCCCATACACAAAAGTAAACTCAAAATGGATCAAAGACCTGAATGTAAGTCATGAAACCATAAAACTCTTAGAAGAGAATGTAGGCAAAAATCTCTTGGACATAAATATGAACAACTTCTTCATGAACATATCTCCCCAGGCAAGGGGAACAAAAGCAAAAATGAACAAATGGGACTACATAAAACTAAAAAGCTTCTGTATAGCAAAGGATACCCTCAGTAGAACAAAAAGAAATCCTACAGTATGGGAGAATATATTCATAAATGACATATCCAATAAGGGGTTGACATCCAAATTATATAAAGGGCTCATACACCTGAAGAAACAAAAAGCAAATAAACCAATTAAAAAATGGGCAGAGGAGCTGAACAGACACTTCTCCAAAGAAATTCAGATGGCCAACAGGCACATGAAAAGATGCTCCACATCACTAGTCATCAGAGAAATGCAAATTAAAACCACAATGAGATATTACCTCACACCAGTTAGGATGACTAACATCCAAAACACAAACAACAACAAATGTTGGCAAGGATGTGGAGAAAGGGGAACCCTTCTACACTACTGGTGGGAATGTAAATTAGTACAACCATTGTGGAAAGCAGTATGGATATTCCTGAAAAAACTCAAAATAGAAATACCATTTGGCCCAGGAATTCCACTCCTGGGAATTTACCCTAAGAATGCAGCAGCCCAGTTTGAAAAAGACATATGCACCCCTATGTTTATTGCAGCACTATTTACACTAGACAAAAAATGGAAGCAAGCTAAGTGTCCATCAGTAGATGAATGGATAAAGAAGATGTGTTATATATACATAATGGAATATTATTCAGCCATAAGAAGAAAACAAATCCTTCCGTTTGCAACAATATGGATAGAGCTAGGGGGTATTATGCTCAGTGAAATAAGCCAGGTGGAGAAAGACAAGTATCAAATGATTTCACTCATATGAGGAGCTTAAGAGCAAAGAAAAAAACAGCAGCAGATTCACAGAGCCGAAGTATGGATTAAGAGTTATCAAAGGGAAAGGGACTGGGGAGATGGGTGGGAAGGGAGGGATAAGGGGGAAAAAGGGCTATTACAATTAACACACATAATGTAGCAGGGGTAGGTGTGGGGTGGGGAGATACAGGGAAGGCAGTATAACACAGAGAAGACAAGTAGTGATTCTATAACATCCTACTAATCTGATGGACAGTGATTGCAATGGGGTATGTGGTGGGGAATTGATAATGGGGGGGGGTCTAGTGACCATAATGTTGCTCATGTAATTGTATATTAATAATAGCAAAAAAAAAAAAAAAAGAAAGAACAGCTGAAAACTTCCCCAATCTGAGATAGGAAATAGACACACAGGTCCTGGAAGCAGAGAATGCCTAACAAAAAGGAATCCTAAGACAACACAAAGACATATAGTAAATAAAATGGCAAAGATAAAGAGAGAATCTTAAAAGCAGCAAGAGAGAGGCAGTCAGTTACCTATTAGGAAATTCCATAAGGCTATCAACGAATTACTCAGCAGAAATTTCACAGGTCAGAGGGCATGGTATGAAATATTTAATGTATTGAAAGGGAAAAACCTACAACCAGAAATCCTCTACCAGAAAGATGATCATTCAGAATGAAGGACAAATTAAAAGTTTCCTGGAAAAACAAAGGTTAAAAAAAAAATTCACCATCACTAAACTGGTCTTCACAGGATTTGCTAAAGGGACTTGTGTATATGGAAATGTTATTAAGCCTAAATATTTTTCATCAGTGAAAATAAACCTACATTAAAGGTAGACCAATTGCTTAACTAAGCAAGTATAAAGTTAAAGAAAAAAACCCCAAAAGTAGTAAAATCAACTATACACAGTATCAGTCAAGGGATAAACAAAAGATATAGATTATGACATTTTAAGCATAAAGTGCAGAGGAGGAAGAATAATAAAAAAAAAGTAGTACTTTTACATTGTGTTCAAAACAGTGTCCATCAACTTAATATAGACCATTATTTATTTAGGAAACTATGAACCATATGTCAATCACAAGCCTAAAGCATGTAAAAGATATACAAACAATTAAAAAAAAGAAACCCAAGCATAATATTAAGGAAACCATGAAATAACAAGGGAAGAGTATAACAGAGGAAGAAAGGAACAGAGAGAAACTACAGAAAGCACCTAAAAACAATTAGTAAAATGGCAATAAGTACATACCTATCAATAATTCCCTTAAATGTAAATGGACTGAATGCACCAATCAAAAGACCTAGGGAGGCAGAAAGGATACAGAAACAAGACCCACCTATATGCTGCCTACAAGAGATCCATTTCAGACCTAAAGACATACACAGACTGAAAGTGAAGGGATGCAAAAAGATATTTCATGCAAATAAATGGGAGAAAAAAGCAGGAGTAGAAGTACTTGTATCAAAACAAGTAAGGTTTCAAAACAAAGTAACTAGAGACAAAGACATTACATAATGATAAAGGGATCAGTCCAAGAAGAAGATATAATGACTATAAATACCTATGCAACCAAAATAGGAGCACCTAAATATATAAAACAAATACTAACACATCTAAAGGGAGAAACAGACAGCATACAATCATATTAGGAGACTTTAACAGCCCATTTAAACCAATGGACAGATCATCCAGACATAAAATAAAGAAGGAAACAGAGACATTGAAAAACACATTAGATCAGATGGACTTAACAGATATATAGAATGTTCCACCCAAAAGTAGAAGAATACACATTTTTCTCAAGTTCACATGGAATTTTTTCCAGGACAGATCTCATATTAGGACACAGAAAGAGCCTCAATAAATTCAGAAAGATTGAAATTGTATCAAGCATCTTTGTGGATCACAATGGTACGAAACTAAAACTCAATTACATGAAGAAAACAAAAAGCCCCCCATAAACAGGCTAAACAACATGCTTCTAAATAATCAATGGATCAATGAACAGATCAAACAGGAAATAAGACAATATGTATACACAAATGAAAACAGAAAAACAGTTACTTCCATATAGATGCTGCAAAAGCAGTTCTAAGAGGGAAGTATATAGCAATATAGGCGTACCTCAGTAAGAACACTCCCAAATAAACAGACTAAATTCACAACTAAAGAAACTAGTAAAAAAGAACAAATGAAATCTGAAGTCAGTAGAAGGAGGGACACAGTAAAGATCAGAGCAGAAATAAATAACATAGACAATATTAAAACAGAAAAAAAAGCAATGAAACCAAGAGCTGGCTCTTCAAGAAGATAAATAAAATAGACAAACCCCTAGTCAGGCTTATCAAGAAAAAAAGAGTAGACAAATAAACAAAATCAGAAATGAAAAAGGAGAAATTACAGCCAACACAGAAATTCAAAGGATTATAAGAAAATTCTATGAAAAATTATATGCCAATTTGATAACCTAGAAGAAATATGTAAATCCCTAGAAACATACAATCTACCAAGCCTGACCCAGGAAGAAACAGAAAATCTCAACACACAAATCTCCAGCAACAAAGTCGAATTGGTAATCAAAAAACTCCCAATAAACCAAAGTCCAGAACCAGACAGCTACAGAGCTGAATTCTGCAAAAAATTTAAAGAAGAGTTTATACCCATCCTTCTTAAAAGTATTCCAAAAAGTAGAAGAGGAGGGAATATTTCCAAACTCATTCTATGAGGCCAGCATCACTCTAATACAAAACCAAAGACATTACAAAAAAAGAAAATTATAGACCAATATCCCTGATGAGCACAGATGCAAAAATCCTCAAACGGTATTAGCAAACCAAATTTAAAAATACATCAAAAGGATCATCCATCATGTCCAAGTGGGACTTATTCTGAGGATGCAAGGATGGTACAATATTTGTAAATGAATCAATGTGATACATCACCTTAACAAAAGGATAAAAACTATATGATCATTTCAATAGATGCTGAAAAAGCACTTGACAAAATTCAACATCCATTCATGATAAAAACTCTCAACAAAATGGGTATAAAAGGGTATGTGCCTCAACATAATAAAGGCCATATATGAAAGGCTGTATACTGAAAACCCTAAAGACTCCACCGAAAAGCTATTAGGACTGATACTGGATTCAGCAAAATTGCAGGATACAAAATCAGTATACAGAAATCTGTTGCATTTCTATATACTAACAAAGAACTAGCAGAAAGAGAAATCAAGAAAAACAACTGCATCGAAAAGGATAAAATACCTAGGAATAAACCTAACCAAGGAGGTGAAAGCCCTGTACTCAGAAAACTATGAGACACTGATGAAAGACACTAAAGACGACACATATACGTGGAAATCTATCTCACGCAGGAAGAATTAACATGGTCAAAATAGCCATCCTGCCCAAAGCAATTTACAGATTCAGAACAATCCCTATCAAAACAACAATGGCATTTTCAAATGAACTACAGCAAATAATCCTGGAATTTATATGAAATCCCAAAGACCCCCAATAGCCAAAGCAATCTTGAGAAAGAACAAAGTTGGAGGTATTATACTCCCAGACTTCAAGTTATATTATACAGCTGTAGTAATCAAAACAATATGGTACTGGCACAAGAACAGACCCACAGATCAATGGAACAGAATAGAGAGCCCAGAAATAAAGCCACACATGTATGGTCAATTAGTAAGTGATAAAGGATCCATGAATATACAATGGAGAAATGACAGTCCCTTCAGTAACTTGTGCTGAGAAAACTGGATGGTACCTGCAAGAGGATGAAACTGATGTCTAACTCCATACACAAAAGTAAACTTGAAATGGATTAAAGACCTGACCTGAAACCATAAAACTCTTAGAAGAAAACGTAGGCAAAAATCTCTTGAACATAAGCATGAGCAATTTTTTTCTGGACAGGTATCCCTGGGCAAGGAAAACAAGCAAAAATGAACAAGTGGGACTATATCAAACTAAAAAGCTTCTGCAAAGGACAACATCAACAAAAAAAAAGAGACCCACAGTATGGGAGAATATATACATAAGTGACTTACAATAAGGGGTTAACATCCAAAATTTATAAAGAACTCATATGACTCAACATCAAAACAGCAAATAACCTAATTAAAAAATGGGCATAGGTCCTGAATAGACATTTTTCCAAAGAAGAAATACAGAAGGCACAAGAAAAGATGCTTGCTCCACATTGCTAATCATCAGGGAAATGCAAATCAAAACCACAATGAGGTATCACCTCACACCAGTTAGAATGGCCACCGTGCAAAAGACAAGAAATAAATGGCAGGGATGTGGAGAAAAGGAAGTCCTCTTACACTGTTGGTAGATGTAAATTGGTGCAGCCACTATGAAAAGCAGTCTGAAGGTTTGTCAAAATGCTAAAAATAGTAATACCGTATGACCCAGTAACTCCACTTTTAGGAATTTACCCCATGAAAACAAAATCCCTGATTCAAAAAGATATATGCACCCCTATGTTTATTGCCACATTATTTATAATAGCCAAGATATGGCAGCAACCTATGTGTCCATCAATAGATGGATGGAAAGAGATGTACATAACACAGTGTAATATTATTCAGCCATAAAAAAGAAAGAAATCCTGCCATTTGTGAAAACATGGATGGACCTAGAGGGTATTATGGTAAGTGAAATAGGCAGAGAAAGACAAATATTGTATGACTTCACTTACATGGGGAATCTAAAAACAAAGCAAAACAAAATGAGTAAAATAGCAGTAGACTCATAGACACTAAGAAGTGACTGGTGGTTACCATGGGGGAGGAGTTGGGGTGGGTAGGCAGGGAGGATGATTGGGATAAAGAGGAAGAAAACCTCAATCATAAAATAAATTAGTCATGGGGATGAAGTACAGCATACAGAATACAGTCAGTAGTTCTGTACCATTTTTCTATGTTGACAGATAGCAACTTCACTAGTTGGGGTGAGGATTTAATAATGTATATAACCACTGAATCACTATGTGGTATACTTGAAACCTATATACTATTGCATATCAACTACACTTCAATAAAAAAACAATGAGGAAGATTTACATGCACTGATAAGTTGATATTTCTGAGATAAATGTGGAAACAACAGGCACAGAACAGATCCAAAAATACACAAAGTTAACTGTTAATAGTGATAACATCTCAGGAATATAACTAGGCATGGGGTGGAAGCACAGTTTTCCTTTTCGTTGCATAGTCTTCTGGACTATTTGAGAATTTTCCATATACATATATTATGTTTATATTTTAAAAATAGCTAAACTCAAAATGCATCTCTGTAAACTCCTTTACAGGTAAGATTTATAGGTATATAGGTTTATAGGCACAAGTCCTGAAACAAGATTTTAAAAATTATTACTTGGTTGAATAAAATGCCCAGGAATAAATTTAACCAAAGTGGTGAAAGACATGTACTGTGAAAACTATAAGACACTGAGGAAAGAAAATGAAGATGATACAAATAAATATAGATATATACTGTGTTTATGGATAGAAGAATACTGTTAAAATAGCCACACTACCCAAGGCAATCTACAAATCCAGTGCAACATCTATCAAAATACCAATGGCATTTTTCACAGTACAAGAACAAATAATCCTAAAATTTGTATGGAGACACAAAAGACCCTGGATAGTCAAAGCAATCTTGAGGAAGAACAAAGCCAGAGGAATCATGCTCCCTGACTTCAAAGTATACTACAAAGCTGAAGTAATCAAAATGGTATGGTACTTGTACAAAAACAGACATAGGTGAATGGAACAGAGTAAAGAGCCCAGAAATAACCCACGCTTATATGGTCAATTAATCTACAACAAAGGAGGCAACAACAAACAATGGGGAAAGGATAGTCTCTTCTATAAATAGTTCTGGGAAAACTGGACATCCACATGCAAAACAATGAAACTGCATCACTGTCTTACACCATACAAAAAAATAAACCCAAAATGGATTAAGGATCTATGTGTACGACCTGATACCATAAAACTCCTCCAGGAAAATGTGCAATAGACCCTTGGACATCAGTTTAGCAATGTTTTTGATCTGTCTCCTCAGGCAGGGTCAACAAAAGCTAAAATAAACACGACTACATCAAACTAAACGAAAAAAAAATTCTGCACAGCGAAGGAAACCATCAACAAACAAAAAGGCTATCTACTGAATGGGAGAGTAAGTGTGTCTGATAGATGTATCTGATTTAATAATTCTACTAAAAAATAGGCAGAGGACCTGAATAGATATTTCCCCAAAGAAGACATACAGATGACCAACAGGTACATAAAAAGAGCTCAACATCACTAAAATGCAAATCAAAACCACAGCGAGATGTTACCTCAAACCAGTCAGAATGGCTAATATCAACAAGACAAAATAACAAGTGTTGGTGAGGATGTGGAGAAAAGGGAAACTTCATGAACTGTTGATAGGAATGTAAATTGGTGCAGCCACTATGGAAAACAGTATGGAGGTTTCTCAAAAAATTAAAACTAAAAATACCATTTTAATTCAGTCATTCCACTTTGGATAAATACCACTGGTTATTTATCCAAAGAAAATGAAAACACTATTTTGAGAAGATATATGTATCCCTATGTTCACTGCAGCATTTTTTACAATAGCCAAGATATTAAAGCAGTTTAAGTGTCCACTGATAGATGGATGGTTAAAGAAGATGTAATGTGTATGTACAATGGAATACTACTCAGCCATAAAAAGGATGAAATCTTGCCACTTGTGACAACATACAGGGACCTAGAGGGTATTATGTTAAGTGAAATAAGTCAGAGAAAAACAAGTACCATACAATTTCACTTATATATATGTATAATAAGTGAATAAACCTACTATAATTAAACAAATGAACAAACAAAACAGAAACAGTCACAAATACAAAGGACAAACTAGTGGTTGCCAGAGGGGAAAGGATGGGAAGATGGGTGAAATAGGTAAAGGTGATAAAGAAGTACACAATTCCAGTTAGAAAATAGTAAGTCATGGGGATGTAAAGTACAGCATAGGAAATATAGTCAATAATAACATAATAACTTTGTATGATGACAGACAGTAGCTAGACTTATCATGGTGAGCATTTGTAATGTGCCACATAAATGTCAAATCACAATGCTGTATACCTGAAACTAATGTAATATTGTATGCTAACTATACTTTATCAAAAAAATTTAGAACCCACTTGAGACTCATCTTCTCCTAACCTCACATAACCATGATCAAATGACAAATCATGTCCCTTCATCTTCATTTTAATTCAATTAATTCAAATTTGCATACAGTAAAATTTACTTTTTTTGGCATATAGTTCTGAGTTTTCACAAATGCATTATGTATCCACCACCACAGCAAGATGGAACAGTTCCTTCACTCCCTCAAATTCCTCCTTTTGTTATCAGTGCTTCTCCCCATTCCCAACAGCTAGCAACCACTGATCTGTTCCTATCATTTTGCCTTTTCTACATCATCTTATATATGGGATCATACAGAACATACCTTTTTGAGTCAGTGCCCATTCTTTTTCCACAATCCCTTTTCAAACTGATGATTATCATTGCTGGCCAGGGCTGTTAGAGCATACTTTATGGTTTTGATCTTTAACTGCTCTACACATTAAGTGATCTTTTCTGCCCCTTGCTAGATCATGCTAGAGTAACATGCTGGGATTTCAAATGGCCAGTATAAATGCTCAGGGTCTTCAGTTCTTCAAAATAAGGTCAGTATGAGCCATTTCTGGGGGATCTCTATGGAAACACTAGATGATTTATCTACAGACTATTTCCAATCTGTTTATAGGGCTCCTTAAGGACACAGACACCATAATGCATATCTAAGAGAAAAAGAGATAGTGACCTCAGGTATTAGGGACGGGGGTTTGGAATTTAAACAAGAGGCAAGAAAAACTTTCATGAAGTGCATATTCACCACTGCCCATGAGATGAACTTGTGGATTCCACATTACAGTAATATAAATTCCTATACTTATTCAACTATGGTGGTTTAGAACTAATAGTACTCTAAATTTTATGTTATATTGGTAGTATTTTTTTTTTTTTGCTTAAAAAATAAACTTGCTGCTTTAATGAACAAATATTAGAAAGCACCTTTCTCCCCATGTTTGTTTAATTTAAAAACCAAATTCATAGGCTATTGTCACAAATAGCTAGAAACCAGATAAAATGACTTGAATGATGTAAACTTACAAATATAGACATAAAATATACAAATACAAAATTTACAAACTGCTTTCTATGAATAATGAATATGAAAGTATTTTTTCAGATCCTTCAAAGATCAAAAAGCAGCAAGCTCATATTAAACAAACAAATTAACAATACCAGAAACATGCCATTTTTTAAAAGTGAACAAGACAAAAATATATAATCCTAAACAGCATTTGTAAAAAGAAGTTGGAAACTCTCCCATTTTGCTTTTGTAAGTTAACAAGTTAAAACTCCTTAGAATTAAGAAACTGTTATTAATGGTGGTAGCCCTGAGGTAGGTATAAAGAGTTAAGGTAGAAGAGAAACAGCTTTCCCTAACACAATGTCGATAATAGACTGTGCTTTTCACTTTTGTGTATGTTTAAGTACATTTTTAACCCCATAGTAAAATATCTTAAAGCAGTTAGAACAATACTTGATAAATGGTGTCAGGTTTAAAAATTAGGTTTTTCTTTTTTTGAATTACTTACTCATTTATTTATTTGGTATCATTAATATACAATTACAAGAACATTGTGGTTACTAGAGTCCCCCCATTATCAAGTCCCCACCACATACTCCATTACAGTCACTGTCTATCAGTGTAGTAAGATGCTATAGAATCACTACTTGTCTTCTCTGTGGTATACTGCCTTCCCCGTGCCCCCCCACTATATTATGTGTGCTAATCATAATGTCCCTTTTTCCCCTATCCCTCCCTATCCTCCCACCCTCCCCAGTCCCTTTCCCTTTGGTACCTGTTAGTCCATTCTTGGGTTCTGTGAGTCTGCTGCTGTTTTGTTCCTTCAGTTTTTTCTTTGTTCTTATACTCCACAGATGAGTAAAATCATTTGATACTTGTCTTTCTCTGCCTAGCTTATTTCACTGAGCATACTACCCTCTAGCTCCATCCATATTGTTGCAAATGTTAGGATTTGTTTTCATCTTATGGCTGAATAATATTCCATTGTGTATATGTACCACATCTTCTTTATCCATTCATCTACTGATGGACACTTAGGTGGCTTCCATTTCTTGACTATTGTAAATAGTGTTGCGATAAACATAGGGGTGCATATGTCTTTTTCAAACTGGGCTGCTGCATTCTTAGGGTAAATTCCCAGGAGTGGAATTCTTTGGTCAAATGGTATTTCTATTTTGAGTTTTTTGAGGAACCTCCATACTGCTTTCCACAAAGGTTGAACTAACTTACATTCCCACCAGCAGTGTAGGAGGGTTCCCCTTTCTCCAAATCCTCACCAACATTTGTTGTTGTTTGTGTTTTGGATGTTAGCCATCCTAACTGGTGTGAGGTGATATCTCATTGTGGTTTTAATCTGCATTTCTCTGATGATTAGCGATGTGGAGCATCTTTTCATGTGCCTGTTGGCCATCTGAATTTCTTCTTTGGAGAAGTGTCTGTTCAGCTCCTCTGCCCATTTTTTAATTGGATTATTTGCTTTTTGTTTGTTGAGGTGCATGAGTTCTTTATATATTTTGGATGTCAACCCCTTATCAGATATGTCATTTATGAATATATTCTCCCATACTGTAGAATGTCTTTTTGTTCTACTGATGGTGTCCTTTGCTGTACAGAAGCTTTTCAGCTTGATATAGTCCCATTTATTCATTTTTGCTTTTGTTCCCCTTGCCCGGGGAGATATGCTTATGAAGAAGTTGTTCATGTTTATATTCAAGAGAGTTTTTCCTACATTCTCTTCTAAGAGTTTTATGGTTTCATGACTTACATTCAGGTCTTTGATCCATTTCAAGTTTACTTTTGTGTATGGAGTTAGACAGTAATCCAGTTTCATTGTCTTACATGTAACTGTCCAGTTTTGCCAACACCAGCTGTTGAAGAGGCTGTCCTTTCCCCATTGTATATCTATGGCCCCTTTATCATATATTAACTGACCATATATGCTTGGGTTAATATCTGGACTCACTATTCTGTTCCACTGGTCTATGGGTCTGTTCTTGTACCTGTACCAAATTGTCTTGATTACTGTGGCTTTGTAGTAGAGCTTGAAGTTGGAAGCAAGATCCCCCCTGCTTTATTCTTCCTTCTCAGGATTGCTTTGGCTATTCGGGGTCTTTTCTGGTTCCATATGAATTTTAGAATTATTTGTTCCAGTTTGTTGAAGAATGCTGTTGGTATTTTGATAGGGATTGCATTGAATCTGTAGATTGCTTTAGGCAGGATGGCCGTTTTAACAATATTAATTCTTCCTACCCAAGAGCATGGGATGAATTTCCATTTGTTAGTGTCCTCTTTAATTTCTCTTAGGAGTGTCTTGTAGTTTTCAGGGTACAGCTCTTTCACTTCCTTGGTTAGGTTTATTCCTAGGTATTTTATTTGTTTGGGTGCAACTGTGAATGGAATTGTTTTCCTGATTTCTCTTTCTGCTAGTTCATCATTAGTGTATAGGAATGCAACAGATTTCTGTGTATTAATTTTGTATCCTCCAACTTTGCTGAATTCAGATATTAGGTCTAGTAGTTTTAGAGTGGATTCTTTAAGGTTTTTTATGTACAATATCATGTCATCTGCAGACAGTGACAGTTTGACTTCTTCATTACCAATCTGGATGCCTTTTATTTCTTTGTGTTGTCTGACTGCTGTGGCTAGTACGTCCAGTAGTATGCTGAATAGAAGTGGGGAGAGTGGGCATCCTTGTCTTGCACCCGATCTTAGAGGAAAAGCTTTCAGCTTCTCGCTGTTAAGTATGATGTTGGCTGTGGGTTTGTCATATATGGCCTTTATTATGTTGAGGTTAAAAATTAAGTTTTTAAAACTACTCTTTCAGTAAAACAAACTTTTAAAAATAAAAGGAAATTATACATAAAAGCTATTAATCCCTTAGCCAAACCCAAAATCATATGGTATTTGTTTCTGTTTTCAATTCACTCTTTGAATATATAAACTAATTCTGAAGAAGGCAGTTCTCCAAATTAATCATGGTAAAATTTATTTAAACAAAAATAAAAAATTTTGTCAATTTTTTAAGTGTTATAAACACACCACATTTTGGGATATTTGCTTAATAACATAATGAGGCAAACTGGCAAGCATATACAATTGGTGATACACAAAAAATTTTTTAATACTTGTTAATGAGACTGTATTATTATTTTTTCTGTATTTAGGTTTTAAGTTCACTAAATTTAAGAAAGGGGTACAATGAAAGCACAAAGGGGTACAAATACCAACGCTATGGAATTTCACTTAAAGTAAGAAATACCACAATAACTACTATTAATTGTTTTAAATGGGTCCTTTCAGGAATGTAGACAAGCATATATCATTTGTATATATATTGATATTTAATTTATATGGCACTTAATACCTTATAAAATAGGAGAATTAAGAATTATTGGTAGCCTAAATCTGGGTGCTGGGGAATCCCAAAGTAATTTTTCTCATCCTCTTTAGAATTTAAAGGGATTTTGGCTAGGCACTAGATTAGGCAGTTTATCTATGTCATTTTCATTTAATCCTTGGAACTTTCTAGTAAGGTAGGCATTATTGCATTTTAAAGCTTGGTTCAGAGAGATTAAAGGACGTAAGAAAAAGCAAAATGAAATATGAACCCAGATTTAACTATAAAGTTCAAAATATTTTCAGTAGTAAGGGATGTCTTCTGAATACAAATCTCCCCAATGGAGCATTTGTTCCAGATTTTAATAACAACAAAGGGATTTACCTGGGGATGAGAAAAATGAATTAAGGGTTATGGAAATGCTCCATGAACTAAAGATTAGCCTAAGAAATAGTCAACACTACAGGCCACACACAAAACACCTGAATGGTGTTTTCTTTTTTTTTTATTTAGGTATCATTGATATACAATCTTATGCTCAGGTTGCACATGAGCAACATTGTGGTTACTACATTCCCCCTGTTATCAAGTCCCCACCACATACCCGATTACAGTCACTGTCCATCAGCATAGTAAGATGCTACAGAGTCACTACTAGTCTTCTCTGTGCTATACTTCCTTCCCCGTGCCCCCCCTACATCATGTGTGCTAATCAGCTCCTTAATCCCCTTATCCCTCCCTTCCCACCCATCCTCCCCAGTCCCTTTCCCTTTGGTAACTGTCAGTTTATTCTTGGGTTCTGTGAGTCTGCTGCTGTTTTGTTCCTTCAGTTTTTTCTTTGTTCTTATACTCCACAGATGACTGAAATCACTTGATACTTATCTTTCTCTGCCAGGCTTATTTCACTGAGCATAATACCCTCTAGCTCCATCCATGTTGTTGCATTGAGTGGTGTTTTCTTGAGAACTTGGGAAGTCACTGTCTTGTTAAAAACAGTCTATCCCAGCATTACCCTCAGTTGGTTGTCCAACTCTGAAATCTGAGTGTCAGGTGACCAAAGCTGCCTAAATATGTTCAGTCCATGTAGCTGTCCAAGCTGCATCACAGAACAGGGAAGAAGCAGCTATGCTAACAGCTGTCAGGATGGTAAGAATGGGTGGGGTTATTTACTGAAAGTCACAAACATCACCATCAGTTGTCTCTGTAACATCATATATATGTTGTGTGGCACTTTAGAGGGTGGATAGGGGACAGTACATTCTACAAAACACAAAACATTAAATAGAATAAGCACTATGTGCCATGCAGTGTGGACGTAAAGATGAACCAGATACCTAGCTTGTTCAGTCTCATGAGAGAAGGCTATCAGCAAACAGCCACAGTGGTCATGGATACTGCAGACTCACACACACAACACACACAGGGAACTCAAGGGAGTGAACCACACTGGCTTGGCCTATGAGGAGTGAGGACTCCAGAGGAGACATTCTGGCCCTGCCTTGGAGGACAAGCAAGGCAGGTGGACAAGGCAGGTGATAATTCCAGTCAAAGGGAACATGTCCAGGGGCATGGAGTCATGAAACTGTATGGCGTATTTCTGGAACAGCAAAGATTTTAGTAAGGTAGGAGAACAGGGTGTGGGAGGACGGCAAGAAAGATAACAGGAGGGCAAGGGGACAGGGTGATTAGGCTCTTGTGCACCCTGCCCACCAGCTGGACTTGATCCTGTACACAGTGCAATGCTAGCAAGTTTCTGAAAAAGATCTAGGTGTAAAAAGCAACCTGGCAGTGGTGTGGGGGATGGTCTGCAGCAATAAAGGCAGGAAGCATGGTTCTTGGGCTCCTGCTGGCTGCTAAACCTAGCAGTACCAGGCACACGGGAGGCATTCAACAGTCCCTGGATGGACCAAAGGATGGTCCTGGGTTAGAATGATGGCAGTGGGAACGAAAGGGAAGGAATTCTTTTAAGATATTCCTGATATGAAAAGAAGACACAGGTCCTGATTAGGTGTGGAAGATGGTATTGTAGTTTAGCTGGAGCAAATTACAGATGGGAAATGCACTGAACACTGAGACCCCAGGATGAGGCAGCAGTAGTGTAATGGGCTTCGTTCATCTGATCAGGCATCTGCTGACTGCACTGAACATGCCAGGTACTGGGCCAGCTGAGGATACAAAGATGAATAAACACGGCCCTGACTTCACAGAGCTGTTTGCTGGTGGGAGCTGATGGACAAAAACATGATCACAGCCCAGTGTGAGATGAGCTTCTTGATGGATACATAAGGTGGGGTGGGCATATAGGAAGTGAAGTCTAAGTTGGCCTGGGGAGATGTGGAGCAGCTCTCTGCAGAAGCACTTGCTGAGCTGAAGACTTACAAGATGACAAGCATTTGTCAGGCAGATGCCCATGAGAGGAAGGACATTCTAAGAAGCAGAATTTTGCCTGCCAAAGCCAGGAGTGTGCAAATATGGTGGAGGGATGGGAACAGAGGAGACCGAAGGGCCAGATCCAAAGAAGAGTCTTGCATTAAAGTAGTTAACCACCCAACTCCCCTTCCACTGCTGACCCCAGTACATTTGTCTTCCACACTGCTATCGTAAGCTGTTCTCTAACATTTCAGTATGAAAAAGTTCAAACACAGAAAAAATGGAAGAATAATGAAGACCTCTATGTCCTGCATCAGTGAAAAAATGATGAACGTTTTATCATTTTAATCTTTCTGTAAATATAATTTTGCTTTTTTACCAAACCATTTGAAAGTACAGTGAAGACATTATGAGTCTTCATCCCTAAATACTTCAGCATGCATCTCCTAAGACAAAACCATGATACTATGTTCACATCTAAGGAAAATAATGCTAATATCCACTCCATTTTAAATGTTCCCAATTGTTCCCAAAATGTCATCTACAAACTTTCTTGGCAGGGGTGGGGTAGGACAGGGTTGGAGGGAAGAGGGGTTAGAATCCAGTCAAAGTTCATATCATGGAGATTTTTCTAATAAGAAAATGTCCTGTCAGAATTCTTCAGTTGTTCCCCTCACCAAAAGGTTCAAGTCCCCACTCCTTGTAGGAGGCCAGACGATTGCTGCTAAGAGTTGAACCGGGGAGCAGCAATAGAGAAGGTACAGTTGAGACCAGCTGGAGGCAGAACTGACAGATTTGGTAACCAACTAGATGGGAGGGAGCAGGTGGGTGTGTGCTGCGTGCCTACGTGACGAGAGAACCCGGGAGACGCAAGCAGGCTTTGTGAAAGGAAGATGAGTTAAATTCTGGATACATAAGCTGAGTCTCAAGCACCTGCAAGACACTAAAGCCATGTCCACTAAGCAGCTGGAACTCTAGACCTGGAACTGAGCAGAGTAAGAGATGCTGGCAACTGTTTCCCAGGAAGACTTCCTCCTTCCCCTCTGAAACATTTCTTGCAAGGTTAGCCACACACCCGTTGGCAAAACTTCTGGCAGCATCTCGCACAGTTAACCACTCCCTCCTTGAAATACCTCTCCCTGGGCACTGTCACATAACAGTGACCTCACTGGCTGCTCCTTCCCAGCCTCCCTTGCTGTCCCTCCTTCCTGTATGTAGCCTGTAAATGTTGACATATCACAGGTACTGTTTCTCAGCCCCTTCTCTATCCACACTCTTTACTCAAGCAATCTCAATCATTCCTATGGTCTAAAAAAATGTTTTATTATGAAAAATTTCAATCAAACACAAAACAGTATAATGAAACACAAGTACCTATCAACATGTAGCATTCCTATATACTGACAACTCCTAGATGTTTATTTGAACATGTTAATATGGCAAGGAGCCAAGAGGGAGTCCAGACATTTCCTCTGAGGTCAAGTGGGTCAACTACCTAGTTGGCCTTTCTATCTGAATAGCTCACAGCCATCTCAAACTTTACCTGGTTCAAACTGCTCTGGATCCGTTCTCTCCACCTAATCACTTTCCACAACAGTTCCTCCTTTTCTGAATTACTAGTAAGCTCCAGGATGGCAAGGACCTTATTCACTGATGTTCCCAACACCTCCAGGCATATGGTGTACATTCATATGCCTATGGAACAAATGACTCTCAGTAACTGGCACCAGTATCCACTCAGTTGCCCATTACCCTTGATTCTGTCCCCCTTCCAAAGTCAGATCAGATCATGTCACACCAGAGTTTTTACTTTTAAGTGTCTTCCATAGCTCTTAGAATAAAATCCAAGCTCTCTAATAATGACTTGCTAGGCCTGGAAATATCTGGCCCCCACTGCTTGCTACCTGTCTTCCAGGCAGTCTTCCCTTCACTCTTGTGCTCCAGCCTCCTAGACTTTTCTGGGGTTTCCCAGTAGGCCTGACTTCTTCCCATTCAGGGCTTTCATGCCCACTGATTCTTCAGGTCTCAGCTTAATGTCACCTTTTTAGAGAAGTCTTCCATGATCTCATGTGGTAGGTTCCCTGATTTTCTCTCACAGCACCTACCTCAATCTGTAAGTCTACATGGGTTTTTGTCTCCGCCATAGCTTCCTGCTTGGTTTCACAGGGCTTCAAAGACATCATATACATTCAACATTTGATTTTGCATTCTAAAGAACAACTACAGTTAAGGCAGACTAGAGCCTAGGAAGGTATAAGGGACCTGAGAGAGAAAAGAACCAACGGTTGGATGGAGATAAAGACTCCAGTGTCAAGAGCATGTGCCTCACGAGGAAGTGGGGAGACCCAGGTGAAAACCTCCAGTTTACTAGCTTCTTGACTTTAGGCACTTTAGTGAACATGTTGGGTGAACACCTTCAGTCTCAGCTGTCTTTTCTGTAAAGAAAATAACTTTCATGGGTTCATATCACCTGTGTGAAAAAAAAATAAGACATAGAGTAGATGCTCAATAACAGAATAAAAACAAAAGGAAGTTGATTTGTTAATTAACTTGGAAACATAAACACTGGATTTGGAAATATGAGTTGAGCATCAGTCCTAGGAAGGGCGCTGGGCTTGAAGTCTGACAAATGGGCTTAAATGTCTTTTCCTAGCTCTGTGTCTAGTGTCCTTTGAGGTTTCATCTCATCTCTAAAATGCAAATCTTATTACTTACTTTAGATTGCTACTAGGATTAAGTAAATAAGCCATATTATATAAATCTTCCTGGCCCATAGTAAGAGACTGTTACAAACGGTAGTTCCTTTGCACTTTCGTTTTTAAGTGCCAAGTGTTATTTTCTAGAGGCTCGTTAAGTTAAAACAAACAAGACAACATTTAAATTATCCAATGTAAAGAAACTGAGAAAGCAAATCTACGTGTAGTAGTAAACTTTGATTTTTGCGTGTGGAAAATGGTACATGAATATGTTAAAATGATGGACTCAAAAAACCTAACATTAAATCCAATGAGGTTAGAAAAAAGTTTAAATACAAACCCAATGCCTCTTTAACGATGATAAGCGTAAATACTGTTTGATCCATTACCTACTTTTAAATGCCAGTCAAATACTATTCCTAGTGCGACCTACTCACTTGTGCCCCCGCCCTTAACGAGGGCTCACTGGTGACGAGACGTTATTTTATTTCTTTCTCACAACCTAAGAGAACCGGTATCTCCTCTGCCATTTGCAGATGCAGACGCCTAGGTTCTGCGCGGGCGAACAGCTTTCCCAGGACGCAGTCGGGACTCGGAGGGCCAAGTCCGGGGCCTGCAGCTTTAGCCGCACCCCTGCCGCCGGCCATGGCCCCGGGTCACGCCGGGTCAAGGTCTCCCAAGAGCGGCAGCACGGCGAGCGGACGTGGCCTAGGCGCCGACCCCGCCGTGACATTGAGCCTCGCTGGCTGGGAAGGCGCTCCGACCGTGCCGTGCGCCGGCCCGCCCCGGCCCCGCCAACCGCGGACTCGGACCCCGCCGCACTGGCGGCCCTGACCCGTCGGTGCGCGGCCGGCCGGGGCGGTGATCCGCGCCGGGACCCCGCGCCCTGCGCCCCGCGGCAGCCCCTCCCCGGCCACTCCCGGAAAGGGCGGCGCTGCCTACCGGAGCCCGGGCAGGAGGCTGCAGGGGGCGGCCCGCCGTAGGAGGCCGCCGGCCCAGGCCGCTCCGCGGGCGCGCAGCACTCGCACCGCCATCTTGCTCCGGAGCCTGGGCCCCCACCGCCGCCGCCGCCGCCGCCGCGACCCCTCCCCCGGCCGGGCCCGCCGGGCTGGGGCGGGGCGGGGCGCGCGGCCAC
>JAQQAC010010882.1:484727-524731 GCA_029783875.1 Phataginus tricuspis | reverse complement strand
TAGAGTATTTTTGCTGGGGGAATGCAGGGTCTCAGGGATCAAAGCTGGGAGGCGGGCTTCTCCCCCAATACCTTTTGAATTTTGTACCATGTAAGTATATTCCTTTTTAAAAAAACAAACCAAAAACACTTTAATAAAATCATTTTGTACGGAAACACTCAAGTTCTCTCGTAGTCTCGGGACTACATTGTTTCTGTTCATTTCGCTGGTCCCATCCCTGCCCTCAAGCCGTCCCAGTCAAGTGAAATGATTTGGATGGAGTGTGTCCAGAGCTGAAATGGAGAAGCTCACAAGACCGGAAGGGAGCACGGACAAGAGAATCTGCAACCGGGGGTGGCTGTGAAGTGGAGGCTAGACCCCCAGGAGCTGGCAAAACAGCGCAGCCCTAAGGGAAGGGGAGTTGACCAATGTTAGTTGGAGGACATCTCTAGTGAGCAAACAACTTTAAAGGTGTGGGGCAGGATGGCACTCTGCAGAAAATATATCCTGCGGAAAGATAAGAAGCACAAAAGTAAGCATGAAAAAACTGCCCTGCAATACAGGGCAGAAAGGTTGCTAGAGAATGGGGTGAAACAGGAAGGAGTGGAAGCCTCAGCCACCAAGGGAAGCATTTCAAGACCAGTGTGAATCTGCAGAGGCCAACAGGAAAATTCCCATATAACTGGGTAGCTGGGAGGTCTGTTACCCAGGCACGTCTTTGCAGGACAGATGGCACAGGAACTGGGCTTGCATACTGAGGGACTCTCTGAAGTTGGCAATTTCGAGGGTGAACGAAACGTCGGGGTTCAAGAGGTATAGGAATTTTCTGACTAGGGTAGTATTTGAACATGTTAATCTGGCAAGGAGCCAAGAGGGAGGACAGACATTTCTATGGGCCCTGCAGATTGATGGGTGGCAACAAGGATTTGCCCCAGACCAGGGAGATGCATTTGTCACTTGAAGGCCAGTGGAGAGTAAGCTAAGGGACACAAGGACAGGCCAGAGGGTGTGTGGCTGATACTTAATGAGGCTATAGAGGCTGGAAGGATCCAAAAGGGAGGCTGAAATGAGCTCTCTCCAGGGCAGAAAGGATGTCTTATCCTGCACAGTGAGAGGCCTCTTCAAGCCTGTGGTGTCAATGTGCCCTTGTGACTTTCTCACACATTCTTAGAATTTTTCAGCCTTTCAGCTCTACTTGAGATAAATGCTTTCAAATCTACTTTCCTGAAACTATAAACTTAATAGACATTTCTTTACTGACCTTGCTTTCATGTTATTTAGTATTAGGCCTCTCATTCTACATTTTTAACTCCGCTATCATTTGCTCTGGAGTTCCATAAACGCAGTGCTTTTTACTAGGGGGAGTTTTATTTCACAGGTGTGTGGCTTAGGTTTATTCAATGCCACAGAATAAATATGGGGCATCTTTCTGGGGTATAATTTTTACACCAAGATTTTCAGGAAAAATGTTAAGATAAAAATGATATATAGAGTACATGCAAACATTTAAAATATTTAAGCTTTTAGAGATGTCTTGGATAGGTGTCCTTTCCCTTCCAGGATAACTGGTACAAGATAGTTACACCTGCCAGAGACCTAGACACTCTTCCATGCTTCCCTTTGGCTCACCCTCCCTTGTATCAAGCCCTGAGTTCTAATATGGTACATCACTTATCCAACCACTTTTCATCAATTCAGTTTATAAGTCTTAGGACCAGTCTCTGAATAGGTCATTGCCGCCCTCCCTCTAATCTTTCCTCTTCCAGTCCATTCTTGACACTGATGCTATTACTTTTATTTAAATATGAATCTATATCACTTTCTTTAAAAATGTTAAATAACCCACCACCATTTACAGTGTACTTCCTGCCTATTGCTCTGAGTTCCTCTCTCATGAAATGCGCAGCAATCCTCATCAGCTTCCTGAAGCCCTTGGTTATGCTCCTCCCTCTCATACTTTGAGGACTTTACACTCTCTTCCTTCTGCTTGGAATGTTCTTTCCACAGCTCTCATGTACTAACCTGGAGACTTCCTTCAAAATTCAGTTCTAGCCCTATCTCATCTCTTCTGGGAAGTTACCCTAATTTTCCCCCCATGAATGTCCTTGCCTGCCATGAAGGCCCTATGCATACCTATTCCATTACAGTATGAGCCCTGAGAGGGTGGGCAGTGCCTGTGGTCATTGTTGAAACTCTGTACTAATACGTTTTAGCTGAAGTATGCTCCAAGTCTCTAAGTTATCACAGTTTATTAATGAACAGCAACAAAACTGAAACTCTCCAACTCAAATGCATGTGTAAGAAGCTCTACAACTTCCTCAATATATCAGATTCTAAGAACTCATTATTTAATCTAGCCTGGGATACAGGATAAAAGTGACACAGATTCTTTTAAGTTTTATTTTCTACCTGTCAACATTCTCTATACAGACTTTTATCTGATAAAAGTCTGACCTCAAGCATGTTGCTTATTTTCATTTGGAATTGGTTAAGTCAGAGTAAATATTTAAATTTTTGAATGTATACCATCAAAAATAAATATTCACTTAATGTTTTACCTGTTCATATCAAAAGGTTTCTTCTCCCAAAATAAAGATTCTAAGATAAATTCAAGATGCTTTGAATGAAAAAAAAAATACACCTTCTAAATAGTGCACTAATAAAATAGAGCAGTGGACTGCTAGGCACACTTAGTGTAACAGTTAAGTATGTTCACTGAAAAGGAAATTCAAAACACGACCATAAATCTTTATGAAAAATTGTGACAAAGCCTTTATTTCATTTACTTTCAGCTATTTCATAAATACCAGGAGAGATACTGGACAGTTTGTGGTGAGACTCAGAAAAAAATTTTTACTCATAAAGCAAACTTATAACTCCTTCCCTTTGGTTCCTTCTTCCAATCCTCCTTCACTGTGTTGAAGAGCTATCAGGTTCTATCAGATTTTTGGTTAGGTGGGTAGTTTCCAAACTGACTGGGCTCTCCAGATAGGTAGCTCCTGCACAGGGTTTTCCGGTCACTGGATCTATGACTTGTCCAACTTTGAAAATGATCTCAGCCAATTCATGTTTCACATGCTTTGTTCGTGGGACAGGTAAAGCTTTGAGAAGCACAATGTCCCCAGCTGTGCACTGCTGAAGGGCATCGTGAGCAAAGTAGGTTTTTCGCTTATTGAAATACTGTTGAGAGAAAGAGGAACAAATCAGTAGTTCCCATCCATGATCTGGCAGTGCAGTATAGAATATGGAAAAGTAATGCACAGAAAACCAGCTGGGACTTGGGGAAAAAAGAATACACTTAAAGGAGGCCTCCAATACAAAAATCACCTGCTTTATTTATGGAAATTAGCAATGACTTTTTCAGAGCTGATCCTGTCCCTGAGCTCTCCAGCTTGTTATCTTCAGTACCCTTGCTCTATAAATTATCCCCCTTCTCTACCACTATTTAAACTCTTCCTTCCCAGGGGGAAGCCTTCTCTCCAACCTGTAACATACTACTTTGAGTACTAGCTGTGGAATTTGGGATAAGTCACTTAGCCACTCCAAGCTCACTTTTTTTCTATCATAAAATGAAGCTCCAATACCTACACCTCTAAAGTTATCAAGAGAATTAAATGCCATAACATATAAAGCACTTTGCTCCACTCCTAGCTCAAAGTATTGCAAACAATCCACAGATGATAACTAGAATCATCTGTTCCTCCTAACAACCCAGCCACAGCAGGTATTCCCATTTTACAGATTAGAAAAACAGACTCAGGTAGGTTAAATAATGTGCACAGGTAGTAAACAACAGAATCAGTATTCAAACTAAGGCTTTCTGATTCTAGGTCCAGTGATCATGCCATCACTTCAACTTGCTCCTGGGCTTTTGATCCTAAATAAGAAACAGCATTTCTACTTACCTGTGTGCTCAACTTTGAATGCAGAAACATCCTTGGCACTTCCCTCCTCCCTCCCCTGCACATCTAACAAATCAAGGACTTCATCCCTTCTTTCTTTTTCCATGTTTCCCACTCTACCCCATTGATCCAAGACTGTTCAGGTCCTTATCATTTCCATCCTAAGCTTTTGCAATAGCCTCTTACTCACTTTCTGACCTCTAGCCCTGTCTCCTCATCTGTTTTGCCTTTGCTTATGGGATGAAGTAAAAAAATACTACATAAAAGATCTTTCTCAATTCATCTCCAATTGTTCTTGTATTCATTTAACAATGGTGCCTACTTAGTGACACGTTTTGGGCTCAACTTTGCCCAACCACTCACTGTTCCTGTACTGTGTCACACCCTTTCATGGCTAAAAAAATTTTCACAAACTACTTATCATGGCCAGAATGACTTTCCCGGCCCCAATCTGGTTCTCTGGATAAACCCTTTTTGAGATTCAGCTCAAATGTCTCTTAGTCAAGGATGCTCTCCGTTAGCAATCTGAAAGAATGAGGTGTTCTGCTCTCTTCTGCCACAGTACTTCGCATATAGAACTACAGCACTTCCCAGACTGATCTGTAATTAACTCTATGCGTCCCTAGAATGGGAGTAGGAACCGTGACTAATTTTATTATACCCACAGACCAGTACCGTGCCTGGTTCGCAGCACATATTCAGTGCATACTGACAGAGAAGTCTTTCTCAGCTCAGAACCCAGAATATGTTCGTGATTTATCAATGCCACCTAAAAACAGGGATGTTCCTCACCTTTAATAAATAGGGATCCAGAACAAGCCTGGTCACTCTGACTTTAGCAGTTTTTTGCATTGCTGTCCCAATCACCTTTCCCACGATCCATTTGGCATGGACGGATGAACGAGCTATTGACATTATGTGGCTTTTGTCACCTGAAAAACAAATTTCAAAGTTGAACATGCGGTGGTTATGACTCGCCAATTCTGTCACGAGAATTCACCAAGTTCAGAAACAGCTTTTGTTGACCTCTGGAATCACCACGTTAGAGATGCTTACACGTTTCACTATTTCCTTAACTGCCCAACCTCACATCTTAATACCATTTATAAAACTGTACTTTTAACCTAAAACTCCGTTTCCCCCAACGTAAAATGTAAATAACAATAGGGCCTACTCACAGGAGTGCTTTAAGGATTTATCTGTAAGCTCAACAGCGCTAATAAACAATGGCCTTTACTGGCGTCCTTTATTTCTCACCATTCCGCTGGGCGGCCTTTCCCCAGCGGCTCACAGCCCGGCTACTCGCGCGGGAAACGCCTAGGGTGAGCTGCCTGGGTGTCCTTCCCATTGAAGAAGACCTTGACGCGGGACTGCTTTTCCGACCACTTAATAGTGAGCTCATCGGCCCCACACCCCTGACCACCTCCCGCAGCTGCTGAGCTCACCCAACACCCACCTCCCGCATCCACCATTCCGAAGTGCGACCTGCAGAGCGCCGGCCGGAAAGTGATAAGCGTCACGTCATACGCATCGCTCCATCCGGACCGTCCCTCTCCTTGGCGGCGGATCGCCTTACCAGTGGGCGGGGTTAAAGACAGGGCTCCGCCCACTCCCGCCCCGGACACTTGGGCCTTTCCTTTCCCAACGGTAACAGCGACGGGAGTGCGGGGGATAACGGCCTCTTCTGTTTTTATCCCATTCCCTATCCGCTGGGCTCTCAGGCTTTGAACAAGGCCATACAAATCAAAGGAACTCCATTCCTTCATCAAGCACTTAAGCATCAGACTGCCACAAGCTGAGACAAGCGCTAATATCCGCACAGCTGCTTGTAAGATAAACTTATGTATATTTTTATGTCAAGTATGATTTTGGGTGTTATATCTCAATATCTGTGAGGTGGAGAGAAGATCAGCACCCATACATATTTATGTGTGCCAATTACAAAGGAGTTAGATTGGTTGAGAGCAGGCTGCTTGATGCTTTCTCAGATAACCTGGAAATGTATTAGGCTCTTGTTTGGAAATTGCTTAGAGGAATAGAAAACAATAGGCAATTTTGAGAGGCAAGATCTGGGTGTGGTCAGTCACCTTTGACCCTTGAAACAGATTAGCTGCTGGTGAGGGAACTCTGGGAAAAAATTAATCGATGCAGTATTCTAACACTTTCTTCTTTATTAGCAAACAGTTATGGAACACTTATTCTCAGACTGTGCTAAGCCCTTGGGGCAAAAAGATGAATCAAAGGGGATCCCCACTCTCAAAAAGCCTGCTGTCTAGGGAGGGACAGGTAAGTAAAGAAACAATTATAAATGAGCACAGGTAATGAAAGCCTTGAGAAAGGAGTGCCTAACTGTGGTGAAAGGAAACTTAGTCAATACATAGCCCCTAGCCAGGGGCCTTAGCTTGGGAGGAGAGGGACAAGGGATGTGAGGAGAGCATTTGAGGCAGAAAGGAAAATATGTGAAGAGAGCTGGGCTGTGAGAGACAGTATGATGAGCAGGAGTCCAATATTGCTAGAAAACATGGTGAGGAGAAGAGTGGCCGGGATTGAAGTGAACAGACATAGGCCTCTGCCTAGTTCATACAGTATGAACTCATGATATATTTTTCTCAAAAAATAAACAAAAAAAGCCTTTCCTAGAAAGCCTAGAAACAATGACAACCCAGTAGCAATCAGTATACCAAGTACCCAGATTGTGATTTCTATATACCATTTCTCTCTGAAAGGAACCAAGGATACTTGAGAAATGGCTGATTTCAAGTCTGGAACAGGAAACGTATGGGATTTTATGCTAGGGACATCTGTGTCAGAAATCAGGGGAGCTATTAAAGATAAATGGGGTTAAGTCAAAAGCCAACCTGAAGGAGTTCCCACTGAACTAAGATGAGATCGTGTGAGGCTAAAAAGAGTAACTGCAGTGGACTGAAAAACATGAAATACGTAAAAATCCAGGAGTTCATAATTGTACTTAAAAGTAAACTTTACTGATTATATTTGGAGAGTCTTAGGGCACCAAGTCAAATTTGATAAATAAAAGTGTTATAGTAGTTGGATAGCAGACATGAGCAGGGAGGGGGTTGGGGACTTTGGCTGGTGTTTACATTCAGTTAGATGCTTATTTGTATTGTAAATATTCTGTGTAAACTGTTCTCTCAGGATGTGGGGAAGGAGGGTACAGATACCAGACCTGCTAAAACTGACTGGTTCCAACATGGAGGACAAGTTGACCCTGACTTCACATCAAACTACATTATACACTCATTAGCATACTAAAAATCCCACCACTTGGCACCATGACAGTTCCGAGGAAGATAATCTAAGGACAAAAAGATGGTGTCACCCTATTTCTCAGATATCCTATACCTATTCTGAGAAAACCCCACCTAACCTGATGACTATTCCACCCCTACTTAAAATCTAGCTATAAGACCACTCAACTAATCCCCACTGTGCTGCTCACCTCTGGAGCATGCCTGCACTCTCTCCTTGAGTGTGTACTTTGCTTTATTAAACTACTCTTGTATCTGCTCGACCTACTAGTGAATTCTTTCTCAATCAGAGTCAAGAACCCCCCCACAGGTTGAAATCTCAGCTGGTGCACAGGGAGATTGCCCCAGATTAGATTGCCTGCCAACAAAAGGAAAGACTCAATATATCCTGGTATATAATCAATGATAGAAAGTGCATCTCAGAATGACCAAATAATTGATGCATGAGAATGACAGGATTGGAAAATAACATTTTTGCAACCATGAATGAAATAATGAATATCAACATGGTTAACAAAACTATGGGTTGAAAGACTGATGGTGAACTTTATGATAAAAGGAGCAGACTAATACCACCTGAATCTGAGCATCAGTATAAGTGAGTCAACTAGACATTATACACCATTTCTTTACATTATACACCTTTTGATGTAAAGGCAAAGGAAGTACACAACATCATATATAAAATATTAATACATAAAAAATTAATGCATAAAAAGTAATGCATTATTTTCTCCCAGTAATGCTGTGAGAGAAAAAAGATGACAGAGTAGGAAGGCAAGGTAGAAATCTCTTACCCTGCACATACACCAAGGAAGCACCTACAGCAAAGAAAACTAACCCTGAAAATGACCTGAAGACTGCAGAACAGCCCATCTAAACCTGGTAATGAAAAGACCACACATAGAAGGGTAAAGAGACAGAGCCATAAATGATTGGGACCCAATCCCTCCCCCCATCCCAGCCTACAAGTGGAAGGGACAGAAATGAGGTGGGGAGGGGATAAGCACTCAGGATCTCTACACACCTAGCCCTGAAAATCTGTCTGGGAATACAGCCCACATTGCAGTGGGCTTTCGTGATTAACACGGCTGGATACCAGGGACAGTTGGAGCACTCTGGGAGGCTGAGACTCCTGACACTTGTAGAGAACAGGCATGCTCCACTGGTCCCTCTGAGACACAACACAGAGGCAACAGATTGAAAAATTTATCATCAGCGGGAAGGGTGCCAGATGGGTGAGGGTTGGACAGAGCTCTCTCCACAGGAGAAGGGGCAGGTGGATGATGCTTCCTTGGCCTTCCCTCAGCTCAACTGGATGGGCTCTTGTGGGAACCAAATGCTCCATTCCCCTCATTGTTGCTCAGCCCTGAGGGGCTTCCCAGCACTCCCAGCACACCAACCCACATGCCTGCCAGGCATGCATTGCCCTGCAGCAGACAGACTTTTCTGCCTAGCAGATGGGGGGAGTATTTCCCAGCTTTCTTGGCCCTATCTCAGCCCAGCTGGGGAGCTGCCTGCTGGTGGTCCAGCCCCATGCTACACTCCTCTGCAAATCCACCCCACCACACATACAGCCCAGTAGTGCTGCCATTGCTGCAAGGCAGGCAGAGGGAAGCCCTTCCCACAGTGATCTGAGCAGAAGCACCACTGCTTGGCTCACAAAGGGCCTCTGCTGACAGAGAGAAACCACTGCTGGAAGACAAAGGTGGCCCTGCCCATAGCTCACCACAACTGTGTGTCTACCACAAAGGAGAACCAGACACTGGTGAATAAAATGTCTTAAGCTTCTGGGCACCACAGGATGACTTCTTCATAAAGCCATCACTCTCTATATCAGGAAGAATAGTGGAACTATCTAATATAAAGGAAGAAAACACAGAAACCCTGAAAAAATGAGGAAAGGGAGGGATATGTTCCCAACAAAACTACAGGATAAGACGCCAGAAAGAAGGCTCAATGAAACAGAGATCACCCATCTTCTTGGTAAATATTCCAAGAAATAGTCATAAATATGCTCACTGATCTGCAGAAAAGTATTGATTATCTCAGGGAAGACTCCAACAAAGAGAAGAGTTGAAAAAGATCCACCAGAGCTGAAGAATACAATATATAACATGAAAATACAATGGAGGGTATGAATAATAGATTGCTGCAAATTGAGACAACAGTCAATGAGGTGGAAATTAGAGAACAGGAAAACAATGAAGCTGAGGAACAGAGAGAAAAAGGAATCTTTAGAAATGAGAGGATGGTAGAAGAGTTGTATCAAAACTCCAACTGAAACAATATTTGCATAATAGGGGTCTCAGAAGGAGAGGAGAGAAACAAAGGAGTAGAAACCTCTTGAAGGAAAAATTGCTGAAAACTTCCCAATCTGGGGAAGGAAATAGATACCAGGTCCTGAAAGCATAGAGAGTCCCTAACAAAAGGAGCCCTAGGAAGACAACACCAAGACATAAAATAATTAAAATGACAAAGATTAAGGATAAGGAGAGTGTATTGAAAGAAGCTAGAGAGAGGCAAAAAAATTCTTATAAAGGAAATCCCAGCAGGCTATCAGCAGACTTCTCAGCAGAAACTTTACAGACCAGAAGGGAGTGGCATGAAATATTTAATGTGTTGAAACAGAAGGACCTTCAACCAAGAATCTTCTGTCCAGCAACGTTATCATTCAGGATTGATGGAGAGATTAAAACTGTCCCAGGTAAAAGCTGAAGGAATTCACTACCACTAAACTGGCCTTACAGGATGTGTTCAAGGACTTCTTCAGGTGGAAATGTTCTTAAGCCTAAATATTTTTCACCAGTGAAAATAAACCCACAGTAAATATGTAAACAAATTACTTACCTAGCTAGTATGAAGTTAAACAAAACAAAATAAAACAAATGTAGTAAAACCAACTATACACAAAATCAGTAAAGGAATACACACAAAAAATGTGGATGATATCTAATACATAAAGTATGGAGGAGGAAGAAGAATAAAAAAGAGTACTTTTAGATTGTGTTTGAAACACAGTGACCATCAACTTAATATAGACTGTTATATATTTAGGAAACTATCCATGAACCTTACAGTAAACCACAACCTAAAGCCTATAATAGATACACAAGAAATTTAAAAAAAATCCAATCATAACACTAAGTAAAACCATCAAATAATAAGTGAAGAGTATAAGAGGAAGAAAGGATCATAGAGGAGCTACAGAAGCAACCATAAAACAATTAATAAAATGGCAATAAGTACATACCTATCAATAATTACATTAAATGTAAATGAACTGAATGCACTAATGAAAAGTTACAGAGTGGCAGAATGTATAAAGAAAAAAGACCCAGATATATGCTGCCTACAAGAGACTCATTTCAGACCCAGGCACACACAGACTAAAAGTCAAGGGATGGAAAAAGATGTTTCATGCAAATAA
The DNA here is from genome assembly GCA_029783875.1 of Phataginus tricuspis. Lineage (NCBI taxonomy): Eukaryota > Metazoa > Chordata > Mammalia > Pholidota > Manidae > Phataginus > Phataginus tricuspis. The sequence goes on along the minus strand of JAQQAC010010882.1, from coordinate 514,151 downwards.
TAGGGAGAAAAAAGCAGGGGTAGCAGTACTTGTATAAGACAAAATAGCCTTCAAAACAAAGTAACCAAAGACAAAGGCCACAAAAAGAGCTTCAGTAAGTTCAATAGATTGAAATTGTATTGAGCATTTTTTCAGATCACAATAATATGAAATGAAACCAATTACATGAAGAAAAAAAACTTCCACAGACAAATAAGGCTAAACAACATGCTTCTAGATAATAAGTGAATTAATGAACAAATCAAAGAAGAAATCAAGCAATACGTGGAGACAAAAGGAAACAAAATACAACATTCAAAGGGGCACTGTAAAAGTGGTTGTAAGAGGGAAATGGATAGCAATACAGGCCTATCTCAAGAAATAAAACAATCCCAAATAAACAGTCTAAACTCACAACTAAATAAACTAGAAAAAGAAGAACAAATGTAACCCAAAGTTAGTAGAAGTAGGGACATAATAAAGAATCAGAGCAGAAATAAATAACAGGGAAAAATAAAACAACAACAAAAAATCAGTTGAAACCAAGAGCTGGTTCTTTGAGAAGATAAACAAAAAATAGACAACCCCCTAGCCAGACTTATCAAGAAAAAGAGAAGACACAAACAAAATCTTAAATGAAAAAGGAATAATTACAACTGACACCACAGAAATACAAAGAATTGAGAATTCTATGAAAAATTATATGCCAATAAATTGGACAACCTAGAAAACATGGACAAATTCCTAGAAAAGTAAAATCCAAGATGGGCACAGGAAGAGACAGAAAATCTGAACAGACCAATTACCAGTCATGAAATCGAACTGGTAATCAAAAAACTCCCAATAAACACAATCCCAGGTCCAGATGGCTTCACAGCTGAATTCTACCAAAAAACATTTAAAGAACAGTTTACATCCATCCTTCTTCAGGTATTTCAAAAGTTAGAAGAGGAGGTAATACTTCCAAACTCATTCTTTGAAACCAACATAATTCTAAAATCAAAACCAAAACCAAAGAAACTACAAAAAACGAAAACTACAGACTAATATCCCTGATGAACATAGGTGCAAAAATCCTCAAAAAATATTAGCAAATCAATTAAAAATACATCAAAAGGGTCATCCATCATGACCAAGTGGGATTTATTCCAGCGATACAAGGATAACACAATATTTGTAAATGAATCAATGTGATACACCACATTAACAAAAAAGGATAAAAGCCATATGATCACCTCAATAGATGCTGAAAAATCACTTGAAAAAATTCAACATCTATTTATGACAAAAGCTATCAACATATGGAAGTTATGTACCTCAACATAATAAACGCCATATATCACAAACCCATGGCTAACATCAGTTCAGTGGCAAAAAGCTGGAAGCTTTTCCTCTAAGATCAGGAAAAAGAAAAGGATGTTAACTCTCACCACTCTTATTCAACATAGTACTTGAAGTCCTAACCATACCAATCAGGCAAGAAAAAGAAATAAAAGCCATCCAAACTGGTAAAGAAGAAGTAAAAGGGTTACTATATGCAGATGACAGGATATTATATATTGAAAACCCTAAAGACCACCAAAAAACTGTTAGAACTAATAACTGGATTCAGCAGTTGCAGGATACAAAATTAATACACAGAAACCTGTTGCATTCCTATATACTAACAATGAACTAGTAGAAAGAGAAATTAGGAAAACAATTCCATTTACAATTGCATCAAAAATAATAAAATACCTTGGAAGAAACCTAACCAAAGAGGACCTCTACTCAGAGCAGTATAAGACACTGATGAGAGAAATTAAAGAAGACACAAATAAATGGAAATCTATGCCATGGTCATGGATAGGAATAATTAAAATCGTCAAAATGGCCATCCTGCCCAAATTCACAGTTGCAGTTCAATCCCTATCAAAAGGCCAACAGCATTTTTCAAGGAACTAGAGCAAATAATCCTAAAGTTTATATGGAACCATAAAAGACCCCAAATATCCAATGCCATCCTGAGAAGAAAGAACAAATCTGGGGAGATGACACTCCCTGAATTCAAGCTATACTACAAAGCTACAGTAAACAAAACAGTATGGTACCGGCACAAGAACACACCCATAAATCAATGGAAGAGAATAGAGAGTCCAGATATAAATCCATGCACATATGGCCAATTAACGTATGATAAAGGATCTGTGAATATTCAGTGGGGGAAAAGACAGTCTCTTCAATAACTGGTGTTGAGAAAACTGGATGGTACATGCAAGAGAATGAAATGATTACTGTTTAACACCATACACAAATGTTAACTCAAAATGGATTAAAAACCTAAGGTCTCCCTAGGCAAGGAAAACAAAATAAAAAATGAAGAAGTGGGACTACATCAAACTAAAAAGCTTCTGTACAGTAAAGCACACCATCAACAGAACAAAATCCAGTATGGTAGGATACATTCATAAATGATTTATCTGATGAGGGGCTAACATAAGGAGGAGTTAACTCACAGGACTCAACACCCAAAAAAGAAATAATGCAGTTAAAAAATGGGTAGAGGACCTTAAGAGAAGTTTTTCCAAAGAAGGAATACAGATGGCCTACAGGCACATAAAAAGAGATCATGTTTTCCCCATTGTATATTAATGGCTCCTTATTTTATATTAGTTGACTTTATATGCATGTTCCATATCACTAATCATCAGGAAAATGCAAATCAATACCGCAACTATGTATCACCTCACACCAGACAGAATGGTCACTATCCAAAAGGTAAGAAATGACAAGTGTCGCTAAGGATGTGGAGAAAAGGGAACCCTCCTGCACTGTTGATGGAAACGTAAATTGGTACAGCCACTATGGAAATCAGTAAAGAGAGTCCTCAAAAAGCTAAAAATAGAAATCCATATGACCTAGTAATTCCATTTCTAGGAATTTACCCAAAGAAAACAAAATCCCTTATGTTTATTGCTGCATTATTTACAATAGCCAAATATGGAAGCAACCTAAATGTCCATCAACAGTGGAGTGGATAAAGAAGAGGTGGCACATATACACAAGAGAGGATTATTCAGTCATAAAAAAAGAAATCCTGCCATTTGTGACAACATGGATTGACCTAGAGGGTATTATTGTAAGTGAAATAAGCCAGGTGGAGAAAGACAAATACCATATGATTTCACTTATTTGTGGAATCTAAATACAAAACAAAACAAAATGAATGAAATAGTGGTAGACTGATAGACACTGAGAAGTGACTTGTGGTTACCATGGGGGAGGTGTTAGGGTGGCTGGGTGGGGGTTTTGAGCGGGATAAAGAGTCACAAAAATTCTCAATTATAAGTTGGTCGCAGGAATGGTAGTACAGCATGCAGAATATAACCAATAATTCTGTAATATCTTCCTATGTTGACAGATAGTAACTGCACAAGTGAAGGTGAGGATTTAATAATATGGGTAACTGCTGAACCACTGTGTTGTATTCCTGAAACCAATATAAGCATGTATATCAACTATAGTCCAATAAAAAATGTGAAAAACAGTGGAGGCCAGTGGCCATATTAATAAGCAAAATCTCTGCTCAAACGACCTCCCTGCCTCTTCCCAGGCCCCAATAATGCCCTGAGATAGTGTGCATTAGTAGCATGACTACACCAGCAAGCATAGACAACAGGATATAATAAAACTATGAAATTTGGCCTGGGGAAAGCATGTGTAAGTTCAGGAGGTCCCCAAGATCACCCTCAATTCAATAAATCACTAGAAGGACTCACATGTCAGGTAGGACATTCGAAAGACTTACAAGGTTACCTATCAACATCCAGGGCAAAGGGCCAAACCTTTCTTTAGGTAAGATTAATCCTTTACTAAACAGCTTAGTATGTCAAATACCCCTTCTCTGGGTGTGTAAGGACTTTCACAGCCTTCAGGACTGTGTATAACTTCTGAAGACCCCCCCAAATTATCATACCTTGAGTTTCCAGACCTTAATGCTGAGGTTCAGAAATCAGAACATCACTTTTTTTTTGCTTTTCTTTTAGATAAAGTAAGTCAGAACCTAACTCAGATTCAATGTATGAAGAGACTACACAAAAGCATAAATATCAGTTCACTGGCGTCGTCTTTGGAGACTAGTTACCATGATCCTTTCAAGGCATTTCTTATGGTGAGTTATATGTGAATTTTGCTTGTGGTCTTTTCCTTCATGTCATACTTATAGGGTCTTGGCCTTTATAGGCCTGTTATATATATATATAACAAGGTTTATGTTCATGCTACAATGTCATTTGGGTTCATTCTAATCATGCTTCTTCTCATGAATGAGGTTTTTTTTTTTTTTTTCTGTGGATCTAGACAACTTGATTCCAGAACCTGTCATAGTTTTCTTGGGACTTTGGATGAATCATCACATTCTAGAACTGTTCCAGTATAGATTATTCCTCATGCATCTTTGCATTATTATGCTGTGAGATGACTTTTAATGATCAGTTTTGAACTTTAGTGTTTTTAAAAATTCAGTTCTAGTCCCCTAGGTTGTGAGAAACATTTATTTGGGAAAAGAACAAGACTGATGGTAGGTTTTACAATGAATATGTGGTCCCTCCATTCCCACCCTAACATGGCCCAATCATCTTCCTGAAACCCAGTGAAATCATGTAAGAGAAGAACCTGTGAGCAGAGGACAAAGATGGCTGTAAATCATGTTTCCATTTGGTTGTCCAAGGTGAACAGAGAGAGGACTACTGGATGGAGAAAAGGTTAAGTAAACTAAAAAGAGGCCATGGGCCTTGAGTACCAGAGGACTGGGTTTGAAAGAAATCAGATTCTGGAGTCTGGATCAATAAATCTGATTCTAGGGATTCTTAATATGAGTTTGGTATAGAAAGAGTTTTATGGGGTCTGAATTCCACAGCATTGCATATATAGGTTTTTGCAGGGAGATATTCTGACTTTCATCAGACTCTCAAAGAAGTCTGTGATCCTGCTCCCTCCAAATTAAGAAATTACTGCTTTATACCCAGATCATTAAAAATAGTTCTCTTAATTATTATTACAGCTGCTTTGGACTCTTGATTTAAATCTAACCAAAACATTATCATCATGTTAATCTTTCGATTTTTGTGATGGCTCTGTATCTTCAGCTCTACCTTCACTCTCATTTTAAACAGTTAGAACTCCTACACCTACCTAAAATTAATTTTTATATATACACCAGTAATCAAGAAAATTCAGACTGGAGAGAGATTAAAAGGTGGCATGAGGGGTGAGACAGAGGCCTCTTCCCACACCACATATAATGTGAAAATATAGTTAATACAACTAATCCTGAAAGAGCAACAGGAAAGAAGGCTGTGCCAGACTGCATACTCCTGAATAAAAGAACAGACCTCATGAACAGGGTAATGGACCAAAGGCTTGAACCAGCAGGACTCAAACCCAGCTCACTGGCAGGAGGAAGAGAAACAGAGTGGGAAGGGAGTGGAGGCCTACAATTGTTGAACACCCAGCCCTGGAGGTCTGCTCTGGGAGCATGAACCTACATGTCATGGTGCTCTGGTGATTAGTAGAGCTTGAAAGCTAAGACAGATGGAATACCTGGAGAAACTGAGATTCCACCTGCTTGTGGAAACAGGGATCCAAATCTAGCTGCTCTGGGACACAATAAAGGCAGGTAGTCTGAGAGACTTCCTAACAGTGAGAGGGCTGCTCAAGGGGCAAGGATTCCACAGAGCTTACTGCTCAGGAGAAAGGACAGATGGACAAAATTGTCTGGGTGCACTCTGCCCAGCAGGTTGGGAACTTTCAGGAGCTTCAGGCACTACATCCCCCTGGCTAGCTACACAGCTCCAAGGCCCCCTACCAATATAGAGCCTGCCACACCTTCTTCCTGGCCAGCTGACACCAGCTCACAGAACGGCAGACCCTGCCCTGGCATCAGGCCAGCCAGAGGGAGGCTCTACCTACAGCAGCTACAAACGCAAAGCATAGAGGCTTACACCTGTGTGCTTGGCTCACTAGCTTTACCAGTGGAGACAGCCACAGCAGCCAGGAAGCAGGAAACAGCTCTTTATTTCCACCAGCCACCAGAGCCGCTCCCCTGCGACCCCCACCATTGCTCCAGGGGTTGAGCAGCTCCAGAGAGTAGAGCTTCTGGGCACTAGAGGGTGGCACATGCAAATATGAAATGTCAAAGGAAACTGGTTCAAACCAAAATCCCACAAACACCAGAAAAAGGGTCCAGTGAAATTGAACTCATCAATCTTCCTGAAAGAGATTTCAAAATAAAAATCATAAGCATGCTCATGGAGGTACAGGAAAATATTCAAGAACTCAGGGAAGAATTCCAGACCTAGATTCAATCATTACAGAATACAAAATCTGAAATGAAACATACAATGGAGGAATTTAAAAGCAGATAAGATATAGTGGAGGAGAGGGTAAATGGAATAGAAATTAGAGAAGATGAATACAAAGAAGCTGAGGCACAGAGAGAACAAAGTATCTCTAGGAATGAAAGAATATTGATAGAACTGTGAGACCAATTCAAATGGAACATATTTGCATTATAGGGGTACCAGAAGAAGAGAGAGAAAAAGGCATAGAAAGTGTCTTTGAGGAGGTAATTGCTGAAAACTTCCCCACTCTGGGGAAGGAGATGGTCTCTCAGACCATGGAGGTGCACAGATATCCCAACACAAGGGACCCAAGAAGGACAATGCCAAGACATATAATAATTAAAATGGTAAAGATATAGGATAAGGACAGACTACTAAAAGCATCCAGAGAGAGAATGAAGATCACATACAAAGGAAAACCCATCAGGCTATCATCAGACTTTCAGAAACCTTACAGGCCAGAAAGTAGTGGCATGATATATTTAATACAATGAAGCAGAAGGGCCTTGAACCAAGGGTACTCTACCCAGCAAGATTATCATTTATATTTGAAGGAGGGATTAAACAATTTCCAGATAAGCAAAAGTTGAGAGAATTTACCTCCCATGACCAGTCTTTGCAGTGTATTTTGGAGGGACTGTTATAGATGGAAGTGTTCCTAAGGCTAAAATAGCTGTCACTCGAGGACATAAAACCACAGCAAAGAAAGTAGAACAATTAATCACTAAGCAGATGCACAATTAAATAAACTACCACCAAAGTCAGTCAAGGGGTAGAAAAAAGTACAGAACATGATACCTAGTATATAAAGAATGGAGGAGGAAGAAAAAGGAGGAGAAAGAAAAAAAACTCTTTAGATTGTGTTTGTAATAGCATACTAACTGAGTTAAGTTAGACTCTTAGATAGTAAGGAAGTTACCCTTGAACCTCTGGTAACCATGAATCTAAGGCCTGCAATGGCAATAAGTACATACCTATCAATAATCACCATAAATGTAAATGGTCTTAATGCACCAATCAAAAGACATAGAGTCACTTAATGGATAAAAAATCCAACACCCATCTATATGCTGCCTACAAGAGACTCACTTCAAACCCAAAGACATACACGGACTAAATGTGAAGGGATGGAAAAAGATATTTCATGCAACTAATAGGGAGAAAAAACCAAGAGTTGCAGTACTTGTATCAGACAAAATAGACTACAAAATAAAGAAAGTCACAAGACACAAAGAAGGACATAAAGATAAAGGGGTCAGTCCAACAAGAAGATATAACCATTATAAACATCTATGCACCCAACACAGGAGCACCTACATATGTGAAACAAATACTAACAGAATTAAAAGGAGAAATAGAATGCAGTGCATTCATTTTAGGAGACTTCAGCACACCACACTCCAAAGAACAAATCAACCAGAAAGAGAATAAGTAAGGACACAGAGGCATTGAACAAGACATTAGAACAGATGGACCTAACAGACATCTACAGAACACTCCACTAAAAAGCAGCAGGATACACATTCTTCTCAGGTGCACATGGAACATTTTCCAGAATAGATCATATACTAGGCCACAAAAAGAGCCTTGGTAAATTAAAAAAAATTGAAATTGTACCAACCACCTTCTCAGACCACAAAGGTATGAAACTAGAAATAAATAATGCAAAGAAAACCCAAAATCCCACAAACACATGGAGACTTCACAACATGCTCCTAAATAACCAATGGATCAATGACCAAATAAAAACAGAGATCAAGCAATATGTGGAGACAAATGACAACAATAATTCAACACCACAAAATCTGTGGGATGCAGTGAAGGCTGTGCTAAGAGGGAAGTATACTGCAATACAGGCCTACCTCAGGAAAGAAGAAAAATCTCATATGAACAGTCTAAACTCACAATTAACAAACCTAGAAAAAGGAGAACAAATGAGGCCCAAAGTCAGTAGAAGGAGGGATATAATAAAGATTAGAGCAGAAATAAATAAAATTGAGAAGAATAAAACAATAGAAAGAATCAATGAAAGCAGAAGCTGGTTCTTCGAGAAAATAAACAAAGTAGATAAACCCTTGCCGGACTTAAGAAAAAGAGTCTATACACATAACCAGAATCAGAAATGAGAAAGGAAAAATCACCACAGACACCACAGAAATACAAAGAATTATGAGAGAATACTATGAAAAATTATATGCTAACAAACTGGATAACCTAGAAGAAATGGAGAACTTTCTAGAAAAAGACAACCTTCCAAGACTGACCAAAGAAGAAACAGAAAATCTAAACAGACCAAGTACCAGCAATGAAATTGAATCCGTAATCAGAAAACTACCCAAGATCAAGTAGGATTTATTCCAGGAATGTAAGGGTGGTACAATATTTGAAAATCCATCAACATCCTCCACATCAACAAAAAAGGACAAAAATCACATGGTCATCTCCATAGATGCCGAAAAAGCTTTCGACAAAATTCAACATCCAGTCATGATAAATCTCTCAACAAAATGGGTATAGAGGGTAAGTACCTCAACATAATAAAGGCCATATATGACAAACCCACAGCCAACATCATACTTAACAGTGAGAAGCTGAAAGCTTTTCTTTCAAGATCGGGAACAAGACAAGGATACCCACTCTTCCTACTTCTAATGAACAGAGTACTGGAGGTACTAGCCACAGCAATCAGACAACACAAGGAAATAATGGCATCCAGATTGGCAATGAAGCTGTTAAACTGTCACTGTTTGCCGATGACATGATATTGTAAATAAAAAACTCCGAAGAATCCACTCCAAAACTACTAGATCTAACATCTGAATTCAGCAAAGTTGCAAGATACAAAATTAATACAAAGAAATCTGTTTCATTCCTATACACTAATGATGAACTAGCAGAAAGAGAAATCAGGAAAACAATTCCATTCACAATTGCATCAAAAAGAATAAAATACCTAGGAATAAACCTAATGAAGGAATTGAAAGACCTATACCCTGAGAACTACAAGACACTCATGAAATTAAAAAAGATACCAATAAATGGAAATATATCCCATGCTCATGGATAGGAAAAATTAATATTGTCAAAATGGCCATTCTGCCTAAAGCAATCTACAGATGCACTGCAATCCCTATCAAAATACCAAAAGCATTCTTCAACGAACAAGAGCAAATAGTTCTAAAATTTCTATGAAATCACAAAAGACTCTGAATAGCCAAACCAATCCTGAGAAGAAATAATAAAGCTTGGGGAATTATGCTTCCTGACTTCAAGCTCTACTACAAAGCCACAGTAATCAAGACAATTTGGTACTGTCACAAGAACAGACCCATAGACCAGTGGAACACACTAGAGAGCCCAGATATAAACCCAAGCATATATGGTCAATTAACGTATGATAAAGGAGCCATGGGCATACAATGGGGATATGACAGCCTCTTCTAAACTGGTGTTGGCAAAACTGGACAGCTACATGCAAGAGAATGAAACTGGATTATTGTCTAACCCCATACAAAAAAGCAAACTCAAAATGGATTAAAGACCTGAATGTAAGTCATGAAACCATAAAACTTTTGGAAGACAACATAGGCAAAATTCTCCTGAATATAAACATGAGCCTCTTTTTCCTGAAGGCATATCCTTGGGCTAGGGAAACAATAGCAAAAACGAATAAATGGGACTACATCAAACTAAAAAGCTTCTGTACAGCAAAGGACACCATCAGCAGAAAAAAAGGGTATCCTACAGTATGCGAAAATATATTTGGAAGTGACATATCCGACAAAGGGTTAACATCCAAAATATATAAAGAACTCACATGCCTCAACACACAAAAAGCAAATAACCCAATTAAAAAATGGGCAGAGGATATGAACAGACAATTCTCCTAAGAAGAAATTCAGATGGCCAACAGGCATATGAAAAGATGCTCCACATCGCTAATCATCAGGGAAGTGCAAATTAAAACCACAATGAGAAAGCACCTCACACCAGTTAGGGTGGCAAACATCAAAAATACTAAGAACAACAAATGCTGGCAAGGATGCAGAGAAAGGGGAACCCTCCTACACTGCTGGTGGGAATATATAGTAGTTCAACCATTGTGGAAAGCAGTATGGAGGTTCCTCAAAAAACTCAAAATAGAAATACCATTTGACCCAGGAATTCCACTCCTAGGAATTTACCCTACGAATGCAGGAGCCCAGTTTGAAAAATACATGTGCACTCCTATGTTTATCGCAGCACTATTCACAATAACCAAAAAATGGAAGTAACCTAAGTGTCCATCAGTAGATGAATGGATAAAGAAGATGTGGTATATGTACACAGTGTAATACTATTCCACCATAATAAAGAAACAAATCCTACCATTTGCAACAATATGGATGGAGCTAGAGGGTATTATGCTCAGTGAAATAAGCCAGGCAGAGAAAGACAACTACCAAATGATTTCCCTCATTTGTGGAGTATAACAACAAAGCAAAATTGAAGGAACAAAACAGCAGCAGACTCACAAACTCCAAGAAGGGACTAGCAGTTACCAAAGGGGAGGGTTGGGAGAGGGAGGGTGGGGAGGGAGGGAGAAGGGGACTGAGGGTATTATGATTGGTACACATGGTATGGGGGAATCATGGGGAAGACAGTGTAGCACAGAGAAGACAAGTAGTGACTGTGCGGCATCTTACTACACTGATCCACAGTGAGTGCAATGGCTATGGGTGGGGGAACTTGATAATATGGGTGTATGTAGTAACCAGATTGTTTTCATGTGAAACCTTCATAAGAGTGTATATCTTAATAATAATACCTTAATAAAAAATTGTAAAAAAGAAATACCTTAATAAAAAAATGTAAAAAAGCAATAAAATAAAATTCAAACACAGAAAATGAATTCTAGCTGTCTTGATCTAGGGTCAGAGTCTCTTCTATATTTTGATTGCTATCATTATCATCTAATTCAGCCAGAGTTACTGAGTTATATTACCTGTGGTCAATTACTTAGTTTCTCTGCCTTCAGGCTTGTCATTTGTGAAATATGGGTTATTGTACTTACCTAAACCTGTAAAGTACTCAGCAGAATTTTTAACACAGATTGGGTGCTCAACAAATGTTAGTTCCCTTGTATGTCTACATCATTTGAATGGTTTCCAGTAGACATTTAAGAAACCTTCATTAAATATAGTAATAACAGTGTTTATAGAATACTTATTATGTACTAGGCAACATGACCCTTTTTTCATCTTATCTAATTTTTACTACAATTTTATTAGGCAGGTTTTACTATTGTTGCCATTTACAAATGAGGAAACTAATGCTGGGAGAAGTTAGATAAATTGTTCTAGGCCCCAAAGCCAGCAGGTTGAAGAACTGGAACTTGAACGTTTCAAATGTTTGCATGCCTATTTTGTTACCAGAACTGTAGACAGGAGTTCAAAGACATGGGTCTTTTTCCTACAATGTTAAAATCCAAGGGTGGAAAATAAAAAAGCAGTACAAGCTTTCAAAAACTCATTATGGTCAGGGATAGTCTCTAAAGGGAATGGAAATTCAGAGAAAGCAGATTGACAAAGCTGGGGAAGTCAAGAAAGGAAGATTTCCCAGAAGGTGAAAAATAAAAAACTCAAGACCTCCTAAATAAGAGGCCCATGGAGGTGTTACAGATGCTGTCCAGGAAAAGGACTGAGTCCTGGGTCAGGAAGGTTCTGGTTCATCAGCATCAAGGCCACTTGTTGGGTGAGGTCATCAAGAAGACAAGACCACTGGTTGACCTGAGATTCCCCACCCTATTCCCTATCCTTGGAATGTGGGTTATGCTTTCCTTCCTAGCTCTCAGGGGCTGCCTCAAGGACATAACCTGAGATAGCGATGTGGTATTGACACCATCTGGACAGTATACATGACTGAATCTACTTAAGGCCTCCATATAAACTTCTAAGATTTGATGGGTGGGTGCAGAGATCTAATCATCTTACAGCAGCCCCCAAACAAGCCCTTGTAAGTTCCCTTGCTTATCAAACCTGCCACCTACCTATCTGAGTCACCTTTTTCTTTGGTCTTTTCGTGCCTTCTACTTATGGGGTATGGTTTCAGATTACATTTGGGAAACTCCTGAAGATCTTGTGAAACAACACAGATGTTCATTGACTGGGAACTTGGCAATATTTGTAATGCTGAGCCAAAAGCTGATAAATTGCCTTTTGTAGTATCTTATATCTCAGACTCTGTGTCACTGGGATTGGAGTTTTAGGAAAGTTGATAGAAAAATCAGGATGTTGGCACGTGGTTGGCTACTTCTTGTAGCTTTTTGGAATGTCTTGCAAGAAACATGCAGCTTTGGTTTAAGCTAGCTCATCTGAAAAAAAGAGAGAGGAAAGAATATTCAGCTTGGCCAAGAGAGGACTTTTTTGCCTAAGGCCAGCAATCCAAGATGTTTAAATTAGCTTATCTTGTGTCTTGAGTTTTGAAAAGTGGATTATTTTGTCCTAGTAAAATTTTGGGAGAATAAAGGGAGGAAGTCTGGAAGCACAGTAGAAGAGATAAACTATTGGGGCCTAGGAGAAGAGACTCATTTCCATCTCCTCTCATGTAAGTATACTTGTATGCTACTGGCAAGACAAATGTTTTGAAGAATTCTTTTATAAATCTGTCAGCAAGAAACAGATTGATAATGCCTCCTCTCTCTGGGATTTTGTTTTATATTGTTCTGAGTCAGAGGCCAAGATGGAGGCTGAGTTAAGGAGGTTGAGCAGAGCCCTGAAACCTGTAGCTTCAAGTCATTAACACCCAGGCTGAGTTCCAGATTCAAGGGCCATGAGTCAGTAACCTCTTAGACTTTGCTTATTAAGTCACACAGTTGACTGAATACAAATACATGGGAAGACTGCTACTTTTCTAAGAGTTGTACAGTCAGGACAATTGCAATCTTTCCACAATAGGAAGTAGGCTTGTTGGGTTTGGAGGCATAGATTCAGAAAGGGGATCTTTCCCAGCACAATCCTCAGATGTGACTGTCTTAGTCTGTTAGAGATGCTATAACAAAGTATAGACTGGGTGGCTTATAAACAACAGAAATTTGTTGCTCACATTCTGGAGGCTGAGAAATCCAAGATCAAGGCACTGACAAATTCAGTGTCTGATGAGGGCCCACTTCCTGGTTCAGAGACAATGCCTTATCATTGTCCTACTATGATGGAAGGGGCCAAGGGAGATTTCTTGGGTTCCTTTAATAAGGGCACTAAAACCCATTCCTGATGGCTCTGCTTCCCAGAGGTTAAAATTCAACATATGAATTTTGGGGGACATTCAGACCATTAAAATGACAATGAAAGGTAATAGATGAAAAGATGAGAGAGAGAGAGATTGAACAGGAGAATGAATGATGTGTAATGGGTTAGGGAATTGTATGGCTGATGAATAAGCTCATCACAGGAGGGGAGGTGTTACTCCTTTCCAGAAGCATCTAATACATATCTTACACTACTGATGGCTGCATGTTGTTTTCCATTTTCCCTTAATTTTTCCAAATGACATTTTCTAATGTTTTCCTCTTCTTAAACCAATGCTCAATGGATTTGTTGGGGATTTAAAAAAATTGAGATATAATTAATATATAACATTGTCAGTTTAAGGTGTACAAAGTGTCGATTTGATGTACCTATGTATTGCAATATTATCATCACTGTAGCTTTAGTTAACATATCTATGACACAATTATCACTTCTCTTTTGTGGTGAGTACAGTGAAAATACGGCCTTTTAGCAACTTTGTAGTTTATAGTATAGTATTGTTGACTCTAATGACTATGCTGTGCATTAGATTTCCAGAACTTATTTATTTACTGGTTGCAAATTTGTACCCTTAAATAACATCTCAATTACCTCACCCTCAGCCCCTGGTAACCATCATTCTACTCCCTATTTCATAAGTTTGGAATTTTGAGGTTCCACATATCAGTGATGTCATTTGTCTTTCTGTCTGATTTACCTCATTTAGCATAATGGCCTCAAGGTCTATCATGTCATCCCAATGGCAGGATTTCCTTCTTATGGCTGAATAATATTCCATTATAAATATGTATATATATCTTACATATTTTATATCCATTCATCTATGGACAGACACTGAGGTTATTTGCATATATTGGCTTTTGTAAATATTGCTGCAACAACTACTAGAATGCAGATATCGTTTTGGTATCCTGTTTTCATTTCCTTTGGATATATACTCAGAAGTGAGATTGCTGAATTGTATTGTAGTTCTATTTTAATTGTTGGTGGTATTTTCTTTTTTTGAGATATAATTGACATATAACATTATATTAGTTTCATGTGTACAACATGATGATTCAGTATTTGTATATATTGTAAAATGATTACCACAATAAGTCTAGTTAACATCCATAACCACACAGTTACAATTTTTTTTCTTGTGATGAGAATTTTTAATATCTACTCTCTAAATAATTTTCAAATAGTAACTATAATCAACAGGCTGTACATTATATCCCCAGGACTCATTTTATAACCGGAAGTTTGAACCTTTTGTTCATTTTGCCCACTTCCCATCTGACAACCACTCTGTATCTATGTTTTGTTTCTTTAGATTCCATATATAAGTGATATCATAAGGTATTTGTCTTTGTCTGATTTATTTAACTTAGCCTAATGCCCTCAAGGTCCATCCATGTTGCCGTAAATGGCAGGATTTCCTTCATTTTTGTGTGTGAATAATATTCCATGGTATATACATACCAATTTTCTTTATCAATTCATTCATTGATGGACACAGGTTGTTTTCATGTCTTGGCTATTGTAAATAATGCTACAGTGAATATGGGGGAGCATATATCTTTTTGAGTTAGTGTTTTCATTTCCTATGGATAAATATGCAAAAGTGGAATTGCTGTATCATATGGTAGTTCTATTTTTAATTTTTTGAGGAACCTCCATACTGTTTTCCATAGTGGCTGTACCAATTTACAGTCCAACAAAAGTGCCCAAATTTCCCTTTTCTCCACATCCTTGCCAACACTATCGCTTGACTTCTTAGTGATAACCATTCTAGTAGATATGAGGTGATATTTCACTGTGGTTTTGATTTGCATTTCCCTGATGGTTAGTGATGTAGACCACCTTCTCATGTACCTGCTGACACTGGAATGTCTTTGGAGGAATATCTATTTACTTCCTCTGTCCATTGTTTTTTTTTTAATTTGGTATCATTAATCTAAAATTGCATGTGCAACATTATGGTCATTGAACTCCCCATTTGATCATGTCCCCCCTACCAACCCCATTACAGTCACTGTCCATCAGCGTAGTGAGATGCTGTAGAATCACTACTTGTCTTCTCTGAGTTGTACAGCCCTACCCTTGCCCCCCCAACATTGTGTCTGCTAATTGTAATGCCCCTTTTTCCCCTTTGTCCCTCCCTTCCCACCCATCCTCCCCAGTCCTTTTCCCTTTGGTAACTGTTAGTCCATTCTTGGGTTCTGTGAGTCTGCTACTGTTTTGTTCTTTCAGTTTTTTTTTCTTTGCTCTTATGCTCCACATATGAGTGAAATCATTTGATACTTGTCTTTTTCCACTTGGCTTATTTCACTGAGCATAATACCCTCTAGCTCCATCCATGTTGTTGCAAATGGTAGGATTTGTTTTCTTCTTATGGTTGAATAATATTCCATTGTGTATATGTACCACATCTTCTTTATCCATTCATCTACTGATGGACACTTAGGTTGCTTCCATTTCTTGGCTATAGTAAATAGTGCTGCGATAAACATAGGGGTGCATATGTCTTTTTCAAACTGGGCTCCTGCATTCTTAGGGTAAATTCCTAGGAGTGAGATTCCTGGGACAAATGGTATTTCTATTTTGAGTTTTTTGAGGAACCTCCATACTGCTTTCCACAATGGTTGAACTAATTTGCATTCCCACCAGCAGTGTATGAGGGTTTCCCTTTCTCCACATCCTTGCCAACATTTGTTGTTGTTTGTGTTTTGGATGTTGGCCATCCTTACTGGTGTGAGGTGATATCTCATTGCGGTTTTAATTTGCATTTCTCTGATGATTAGCGATGTGGAACATCTTTTCATATGCCTGTTGGCCATCTGAATTTATTCTTTGGAGAAGTGTCTATTCATATCCTTGGCCCATTTCTTAATTGGATTATTTAGTTTTTGTTTGTTCAGGTGCATGTGTTCTTTATATATTTTGGATGTCAACCCCTTATGTGACATGTCATTTATGAATATATTCTCCCAAACTGTAGGATGTCTTTTTGTTCTACTGATGGTGTCCTTTGCTGTACAGAAGCTTTTCAGCTTGATATAGTCCCACTTGTTCAATTTTGCTATTGTTTCCCTTGCCTGGGGAGATATGTTCATGAAGAAGTCACTCATGTTTATGTTCAATAGATTTTTGCCTATGCTTTTTTCTAAGAGTTTTATGGTTTCATGACTTACATTCAGGTCTTTGATCCATTTTGAATTTACTATTGTGTATGGGGTTAGACAGTAGTCCAGTTTCATTCTCTTACATGTAGCTGTCCAGTTTTTCCAACACCCGCTGATGAAGAAGATGTCATCTCCCCATTGTACATCCAAGGCTCATATATTAATTGACCGTACATGTTTGGGTTAATGTATGATTTTTCTATTCTGTTCCATTGGTCTGTGGGTCTGTTCTTGTGCCAGTACCAAATTGTCTTAATTACTGTGGCTCTGTAGTAGACCTTGATGTCAGGGAATGTAATTCCCCCTGTTTTATTCCTCCTTCTCAGGATTGTTTTGGCTATTCAGGGTCTTTTGTGGTTCCATATAAATTTTAGAACTATTTGTTCCAGTTCATTGAAGAAAGCTGTTGGTATTTTGATAGGGATTGCGTTGAATCTGTAGATTGCTTTAGGTAGTATAGCCTTTTTGACAATATTTATTCTTCCTAGCCAAGAGCATGGGACGAATTTCCATTTGTTAGTGTCCTCTTTAATTTCTCTTAGGAGTGTCTTGTAGTTTTCAGGGTATAGGTCTTTCACTTTCTTCATTAGGTTTATTCCTAGGTATTTTAGTTTTTTGGATGCAATTGTGAATGGAATTGTTTTCCTGTTTTCCCTTTCTGTTAGCTCATCATTAGTGTATAGGAAAGCAACAGATTTCTGTGTATTAATTTTGTATCCTGCAACTTTGCTGAATTCAGATATTAGTTTTAGTAGTTTTGGAGTGGAGTCTTTAGGGTTTTTTATGTACAATATCATGTAATCTGCAAATAGTGACAATTGACTTCTTCTTTACCTATCTGGATGCCTTATATTTCTTTTTTTTGTCTGATTGCCATGGCTAGGACCTCCACTACTATGTTGAATAACAGTGGAGAGAGTGGGCATCCCTGTCTTGTTCCCAATCTTAGATGAAAAGCTTTCAGCTTCTCGCTGTTAAGTATGATGTTAGCTGTGGGTTTGTCATATATGGCCTTTATGATGTTGAGGTAATTGCCCTCTATACCCATTTTGTTGAGAGTTTTTATCATGAATGGATATTGAATTTTGTCAAATGCTTTTTCAGCATCTATGGAGATGCTCATGTGGTTTTTGTTCTTCTTTTTGTTGATGTGGTGGATGATGTTGATGGATTTTCAAATGTTGTACCATTCTTGCATCCCTGAGATGAATCCCACTTGATCATGGTGTATGATCCTCTTGATGTATTTTTGAATTCGGTTTGCTAATATTTTGTTGAGTAGTTTTGCTTCTACATTTGTCAGGGATATTGGTCTGTAATTTTCTTTTTTGGAGAGGTCTTTGCCAGGTTTTGGTATTAGAGTGATACTTGCTTCATAGAATGAGTTTGGAAGTATTCCCTCCTCTTCTATTTTTTGGAACACTTTAAGGAGAATGGGTGTTATTTCTTCTCTGTATATCTGGTAGAATTCAGAGGTGAATCCATCTGGCCCTGGGGTTTTGTTCTTGGGTCGTTTTTTGATTACCGATTCAATTTCGTTGCTGGTGATTGGTCTGTTTAGTTTTTCTGTTTCCTGCTTGGTGAGTCTTGGAAGACTGTATTTTTCTAAGAAGTTGTCCATTTCTTCTAGGTTTTCCAGCTTGTTAGCATATAGATGCTCGTAATATTCTCTTATAATTCTTTGTATTTCTGTGGGGTCCGTCGTTATTTTTCCTTTCTCATTTGTGATTCTGTTTATGTGTGTAGATTCTCTTTTTCTCTTAATGAGTCTGGCTAGGGGTTTATCTATTTTGTTTATTTTTTCAAAGAACCAGGTTTTGGTTTCATTGATTTTTTCTATTGTTTTATTCTTCTCAATTTTATTTATTTCTTCTCTGCTCTTTATTATGTTTCTCCTTCTGGTGACTTTGGGCCACATTTGTTCTTCTTTTTCCAATTTCAATAATTGTGTCTTTTGACTATTCATTTGGGATTGTTCTTCCTTCTTTAAATGGGCCTGTATTGCAATGTACTTTCCTCTTAGAACTGCCTTTGCTGCATCCCACAGAAGTTGTGGCTTTGTGTTATTGTTATCATTAGTCTCCATATATTGTTTGATCTCTGTTTTAATTTGGTCATTTATCCATTGTATATTTAGGAGCATGCTGTTAAGTCTCCATGTATTTGTGAGCCTTTTTGTTTTCTTTGTACAATTTATTTCTAGTTTTATACCTTTGTGATCTGAGAAGTTGGTTGGTAGAATTTCAATAGAATTTAGTGAGGTTCTTTTTGTGGCCTTGTATGTGGTCTATTCTGGAAAATGTTCCATGTGCACTTGAGAAGAATGTGTATCCTGCTGCTTTTGGGTGCAGAGTTCTGTAAATATCTGTTAGGTCCATCTGTTCTAGTGTGTTGTTCAGTGCCTCTGTGTCTTTACTTATCCTCTGCCTAGTTGATCTATCCTTTGGAGTGAGTGGCATGTTAAAGTCTCCTAGAATAATTGCATTGCTGTCTATTTCCTCCTTCACTTCTGTTAGTATTTGTTTCACATATGCTGATGCTCCTGTGTTGGGTGCATATATATTTATAATGGTTATATCTTCTTGTTGGACTGACCCCTTTATCATTATGTAATGTCCTTCTTTATCTCTTGCTACTTTCTTCATTTTGAAGTCTATTTTATCTGATACCAGTACTGCAACACCTGCTTTTTTCTCCTTGTTGTTTGCTTGAAATATTTTTTTCCATCCCTTCACTTTTAGTCTGTGTATATCTTTGGGTTTGAGGTGAGTCTGTTGTAAGCAGCATATAGATGGGTCTTGCTTTTTTATCCACTCTGTTACTCTGTGTCTTTTGATTGGTGCATTCAGTCCATTTACATTTAGGGTGATTATCGATAGATATGCACTTATTGCCATTGCAGGCTTTAGATTTGTGGTTACCAAAGGTTCAAAGGGTTGCTTCTTTACTATCTAAGAATCAAACTTAACTTTCTTGTTAAGTTATTGTGAACGCCATCTGATGTTTCTTTATCTCTCCCTTCCTATTCTTCCTCCTCCTTTCTTTATATATTAGGTGTTTTATTCTTTGCCTTTAGTTGGTATTTGGATGGTCTGCTTTCTTTGCTATGATTTTATTTTCTCTGGTGACATCTTTTTAGCCTTAGGGGTATTTCCCTCTAGAGCAGTCCATTTAAGATATCCTGTCATGGTGGTTTATGAGAGGCAAACTCTCTCAACTTTCTTTTGTCTTGAAATTGTTTAATCCCTCCGTCATATTTAAATGATAATCGTGCTGGATACAATATTCTTGGTTCGAGGCCCTTCTGTTTCATTACGTTAAATATATCATGCCATTCTCTTCTGGCCTGTAAGGTTTCTGTTGAGAAGTCTGATGACAGTCTGATGGGTTTTCCTTTGTAGGTGATCTTTTTTCTCTCTCTAGCTGCCTTTAATACTCTGTCCTTATCTTTGATCTTTGCCATCTTGATTATTATGTGTCTTGGTGTTGTCTTCCTTGGGTCCCTTGTGTTGGGAGATCTGTGGGCTTCCATGGACTGTGAGACTATTTCCTTCCCCAGCGTGGGGAAGTTTTCAGCAATTATTTCTTCAAAGACACTTTCTATCCCTTTTTCTCTCTCTTCTTCCTCTGGTACTCCTATTATGCGAATATTGTTCCGTTTGGATTGGTCACATAGTTCTCTTAATATTCTTTCATTCTTAGAGATCCTTTTATCTCTCTCTGCCTCAGCTTCTTTGTATTCCTGGTCCCTGTCTTGCAATTCCTTGATCGTGTCTTGAACCTGATTCAATCTGCTGTTGAGCCTGTCAATGGCTTGTCTCATTTGTGCATTGTCTTTCCTCACTTCCCTCACTTCCTCCCTCAGCTCTTGCACATTTTTCTGTAGATCCGTCAGCATGGCTATGACTTTTATTCTGAATTCTTTTTCTGGAAGACTATGCATGTCGATTCCTTCAGATTCTTTCTCTGGTGTGGTGTTTGTCTGAAGATTTGTCTGTATCATATTCTTCTGTCTTCTCATGACTATAGAATTAGTTGTTGGCAGTTGTCACGTATGTCCGCTGGGCTCTTTATGACTTTAAAAAGGAAAGAGAAGAGAGGAGAGAAAAGAAAAATGAAAACAAAGAGATGAAAAAAAATACTTCTACTAATAAAAAAAGTAAAAAGAGAGAAAAAGGAAAATAAAAGAAAGAAAAAGAAAAAGCAGCAACACGTAAAAGAAAAAACAACAACAACAACAAAACAAAAACAAAAAAACCCCCAAAAAATGCCCACCGGGGGTGGTTTCTGTGTGAATGCTGTTGGTAGCGCTATTGCTCCACTATTCCAGAGCCATGGCCACGTCGCTCCACATGGCTCTTTAAAGCTGTGGCCGGGGTGAGAGTGAATGGGAGGCTGTTGAAAGAGAGGGAAAGAAAATAAAAGGAAAAGAAAGGGGAGAAAAAACAATAACGAAAAATAAAAAATAAAAAAATAAAAAAATAAAAAAAAGCCCCTGGGAGTGGGTTCTGTGTGAATGCTGTAGGTGGCGCTGTTGCTCCACTATTCCAGAGCCATGGCCACACTGCTCCGCAAGGCCCTTTATAGCTCTGGCTGGGTTGGGAACGAATGAGAAGCTGTTGATCTCTGTGGGGGTCTTAATAGCAGCCACCCTTTCCCAGTTGCCAGCTGAGGGGTCCAAAGCTCCCTAGGACCCCCAGCATGCTGGGCTCAGCTTGCGGGACTATCCGGCCCCTCTACTGAGCTCCTGTCTCTTTACGACCACTGAGAAAGAGCGCGCGCTTTTCTTCCCTTTTTTTTTCCCTTCTCTTTCCTTCCCGGAGCCTGCCGTGGGCAACTTGCACGTTCAGGGCTGGGACCCTGTGCCCTCTGTCTCTCCAATCTCCGCTACACCGCCGGCTGTGTGTCGGTGCTCCCGGTGCCGACTTCCACTCCCTCCCGGCTCTGAATCCTCTCCTCCCGCTGGAGTGCTGGGGGAGAGGAGCGCTCGGTCCCTCCGGCGTCGCGGCTCCATACCTTACCCGCCTTGCCAGGACTCCCGCTAGAGTGCTGGGGTGGAGGAGCGCTCTGGTCTCGCTCGGTCGCGGCTCTGTACTGCCTCGCTGGGTGCTGAGTCCTCTCTCCGGAGTGTCTGACCGCCGGAGCTCTGGGGGGGAGGAGTGCTCAGTCCACCGGGGTCGTGGCTCCGTACCTTACCCGCCTTGCCGGGACTCCCGCCGGAGTGCTGGGGTGGAGAAGCACTCTGGTCTCGCTGGGTGCTGAGTCCTCTCTCTGGAGTGGCTGACCGCCGGAGCTCCGTACGCTGTGCACTTTCCTGTGTATTCTGGTCTCTCTTTTAGGGATAGTTGTATTTGCTGTATTTTCGTGAATAAATATAATGTTGGGAGGAATTTTTCTGCTGGTCCGCTTACGTCACCATCTTCCCGGAAGTCCCTGTCTGTGTCTACTTTCATGCCAGTACCATACTGTTAGAATTGCTATAGCTTTGCAATATATTTTGAAACCAAGAAGTCTGAAGTCTACAGGATTGTTCTTTTTAATTTTTATTTATTTATTTATAATATATTTTTATTGAAATATAGTTGATAAACAATATTATATCAGTTTCAAGTATACAACATAGTGATTCAACAGTTACATACATTATTAAACGTTCAGCCTAACTAGTGTAGTTATTGTCAACATAGAAAGATGTTACAGAACTATTGACTATATTCTCTATGCCATACTTTCATCCCCATGACTAATATATATTATGATTGATATTTTCTGCCTTTTTATCCCCTTCACCCACCTCACCCACCCACCCCAACACCTCCCACATGGTAGCCACCAGTCACTTCTCAGTATCTATGAATCCATGGCAGTTTTGTTCATTTTGTTTTGTTGTGTTTTTAGATTCCACATATAATTAAAATCATATGGTATTTGTCTTTCTCTCCCTGGCTTACTTCACTTTGCATAATACCCTGTAAGTGTATCCAAGTTTTTACAAATGGCAGGATTTCTTTTTTTATGGTTGAATAATATTCCATTGTGTGTATATATCACCTCTTCTTTATCCATTCACCTACTGATGGACACTTTGGTTGCTTCCATATCTTGGCTATTGTAAATAATGCAGCAATAAACATAGGGGTTCATATATCTTTTCAAATCAGATTTTGTTTTCTTTAGGAAAATTCCAAGAAGTGGAATTACTGGGTCATATGGTATTTCTATTTTTAGTTTTTTGAGGAACCTCCTTACTGCTTTCCATAGTGGCTGCATTAATTTGCATTCCCACCAACAGTGTAGGAGGGTTCCCTTTATTATACATCCTCACCAACACTTGTTATTTGTTGTCTTTTGGATAGTGACCATTCTGACAGGGCTGAGGTTATATCTCACTGTGGTTTTGATTTACATTCTTTCTTTCTCAAGATTGCTTTGGCTATTCAGGATCTTTTGTGGTTCCATACAAATTTTAGGACTTTTTTGTTCTATTTCTGTAAAAAATGCCATTGGAATTTTGATGAGTATTGTATTGAATCTATAGATTGTTTTGGGTAGTATGAACATTTAAAAATATTATTCTTTTGATATATGAACATGGAATATATTTCCATTTGTATCTTCTTCAATTGCTTTCATCAAAGTCTTGTAGTTTTCATTTTATAGATCTTTCATCTCCTTGGTTAATTTTTTCCTAAGTATTTCATTATTTCTGATGCTATTGTAAATGGGATAGTTTTCTTTATTTCTTTTTCAGATATTCATTTTTGGTGTATTGAAATGCAACTGATTTCTGTATGCTGATGTTATATCCTGCAACTTTACAGAATTTTTTTACTAGTTCCAACAGTTTTTTGGTTGAGTTTTTAGGATTTTCTGTATAGAAGATCATATCATCTGCAAATAATGACAATTTTACCTCCTTTTTGATTTGAATGCCTTTTATTTCTTTATTTTGCCTCATTTTCCTAGCTAGAACTTCCAGCACTATGTTGAATAACAGTGGTGAGGGGATCCTTTGTCTTGTTTCTGATCTTAGAGGGAAAGCTTTCAGTCTTTCATCATTGAGAATAATAGCTGTGGGTTTGTCATATGGCCTTTATTATGTTATGAAACTTCTCTACCCACTAAGTTGAAGGTTTTTACTATGAACAGACATTGTTTTTGTCAAATGCTGTCTCTGGATATATATTGAGCAGATCATGTGATTTTAGTCTTTCATTCTATTGATGTGATGTGTTAAATTGATTGATTTTGTGTGTGCTGCAACATCATTGTATCCCAGGGATAAATACCACCTGATTACAGTGTATGGTCCTTTAAATATGTTGTTGAATTGAGATTTCTAACACTTTTACTGAGAATTTTTACATCTGTATCTTACAGGGGTATCAGTTTATAGTTTTCTTCTCTTGTAGTATCTTCATCTGGCTTTGGTACAGGGTGTTCCCTCGTCTTGTAGTTTTTGCAGGAGTTTGAGAGCTATTGGTATTAGTTTTCTTTAAATGTCTAGTAGAATTCACCAGTGAAGTTTTGTGGTCCTGAGATTTTCTGTGTTTGGAGGTTTTTGATTACTGATTCAATATCCTTACTCATTATTGGTCTCTTCAGATTATCTGTTTTCCAGATTCAGTCTTAGTAGATTGTCTGTTTCTAGAAACTAACCAATCTTTTCTAGGATACCCAGTTTATTGGAATATAATTTGTATTTCTGATCCTTTGTATTTCTGTGGTATAAGTTGTAACGTATCCTCTTTCATTTCTGATTTATTTGAGTCTTCTCTGTTTTTTCTCGTCTAGTTACATGTATGTCAATTTTGTTTATCTTTTAAAAAATAGCTTAGTTTCATTGATCCCTTCTATTTTTTTCTGGTCTCTTTTTCATTTATCTCCACTCTGATATTTTAAATTTCTTTCCTTGTTCTAACTTTGAGGTAACTTTGGTTCTTCTTTTTCTAGTTCTTTGTTGTATAACATTTGGTTGTTTATTTGAGATCTTTTAATTTTATTAATATATGCATTTGTTGGTGTAAACTTCACCCTAAGGAATGCTTTTGCTGCATCCTATAGGCTTTGGAATGTTATGTTTCCATTTTAATTTGTTTTAAGATATTTTTTATTTCCGTTTTGATTTCTTCTTTGACTTTTGTTTGCTCTGGGATGTATTTTTTGTTAGCCATTGTTTTCTTGAAACAGTTATTTTGATTTCTTTATCTGATAAATTGCAAATTTCTGTGTCTTTGATCCAGTTATTGGAGGATTATCTTTTGGTGATGATGTTTCTTTTATTGTTCATGTTCCTTGGAGTTTTGCATTTCTTTTTTTTGCATTTGAAGGAACAGACACCTCCTTAATCTTTCTTGTTGTCTTTGGGTGGTAGCTATTTCTCATAGATCTGCTTATATCTGGGATGTTCTCCAACCTCATATTAAAGTACCTCCTCTTGTAACTGAATTCTTAAGCTTGTATGTCTTCTCTCGTCTTTATAGCCTACCAGGCTGGTTACTGGTAACCTTTCTTATTTTCCAGAAGGTGGTGCTACAATTTTTGGTTTCTCCCCTGACTACAGATCCTAGCCTATTTTCTGAGGGACTCCTTGTTTATTGGAGCTAGCTGCCAAGTTGAGGGAAGTGTGGGTTTTGCATTGAGGATATTTGACGTGCCTGCAGACCGGGTGGGGGGATCCTCATGTGAGGTTCTCCCAGTGGCTTGTGGGCTAGCTTCCTTCTGGTGTCCTGAAAGCAATCAAGTGAAACCACATCCTTTTAATGCCCTTTGATATTCTTATCTGTCTCTTTCCTCATCTCATCCCTCCTCCTAGTTAGAGGTCCCACTTCAATACTCTAGGTGCTGTGGTAGAGAAACAGGCTTCTCCTGCAGCATCCTACACAGCCGGTGCAGCCAGCACTCATTCACTGCCCTCCCTTTCCTCATGGGGGAGGCTGATGTCAGCTGGTTCAGCCCTACAATGTGCCACCTTGGGGAAGGGTGTCACTGGCAAAGTTTCTCTTATCCCCTCCAATGTGTCCAAATTTTATATTCATATTTGCTCCAAAAAGTACTAGAATCTATCCTTGGGAAAGCTGTACTTCTGCAAAGGCTCTCTTATCTGTAGGTGTCTGCCCAAGTCACCACTCTTCTGGTTTTCCATGACCATGGCTGATTCACAAGCTCCTGCTGGCTCTGCAGGTCCTCCCAAGACTCCTCCCAAGACTCCTCCCAGGGGCCTTGGTGTATGGTGCTGGATCCCACAACTCCCACAGATGTACTTTTATTCATGGATGGTTGCCTAATTAATTATTAAAAAGAGGGGGCAAACAGAGGGATGCCTTATGTCACCATGATGCTGATATCACCACAGGTGTATTGAGGATTATCAATTTTCCGTAAAGGGCTGGTCTGATGTGGGCCAAGTCAAGTCAGTGAGACTCGGCTTTAGGACGATTGTTAGAACTGGAGATGTGGAGAAAGAGAAGCTCTTTTTCTGCTGAGCCACCACAAAGTTGCCACCACAACTGAAGAGCCTCTCTAAGAATAAAAGCAACATAGGCAAAAACAGTCAAAGAAGGGAGAAGGATGGCATCCTGACAGTGTCATTGGAGCCGTGCATTGGTAAATGAAGCTCATTTTAAAAGCAAATCCACTGCAGAACTCTAACGTGGTAAAATAAACAATTACAAGTATGCACAGGAAAATGAAGAGGCAACTGTTAAGTTAGAGAAAAATAAATTAAATGTGATCTAAAAATGTATTTAGTAAAATTGGAAAGGGGAATGGTTTACATTATTTTAAAATTTGGAAACTTCTTTCTTTCCTCTTGGTTTTAAAATGTGAGTTGCTAATTTCTCAACTCTCAACTTATAAAGGGACAGATATTCCCATAAAATGTCCATTGGAAGTGCCCTTTGTACTCTAATGAGACACTGTGCGGCAGACCAGTGGTTCTCACACTTGAGCTTGCATCAGGTTCCCTGGAGGAGGGCTTAAGACCCAGATTCCAGCCTCTCTCCTACTTCCCACCTTATTCTCCCTCCCTTCCCACTCTCCCTTTTCCCCACTGGGATTCTGATTCAGAAGGGTAAAGGTGAGGACAAGAATGTACTTAAAAAATTTTTTTTAACAAACTCCCAGCTGAAGGCCACACTCAGGGGTAAGAATCCAAGGATCTTAGCCTGGGAGGCAGGAGTCCTCACTCGAAACATTTCTAGCCTCTAAGTCTTGGTTAAATTACTTGAGTTTCTCATCTATAAAATGGCAGATATAAAATGTCCAGAGTCTCAAATTTTTATAAGGATAAAATATAAAATAAATGTTATAGCACTATTTCAGATTTTCTCAGCATATGTGGAATCATATAGGTTTGGGTTTTAATGTTGGACCCACAATTTAAGGGTTGTGTGGACCTCTGGAGGTCACCCAATCTCTCTGTGCCTTGGTTTCCAAAATACAAAAATGGGAATCACATACTTGAAAAGTTGTAAGACTGTGTGAATATATTACAGTGCCTAGCCAGTCATACACAGTAAGTTCTAAAGCTTTTCTTTCAACATTACACACCTATTTAGGATTAAAGTATTAATGCAGTTAAAGAGTTTGACCATACGCTGGAATTTACTGCTCTTAATCTGAAATGGATCTGATTTTGGCTTAACAGACAACCCAATCTGTATTCAGTGGGAATCCAGAGAAGACACTTTCTAATAAACCAGATTCCAGATTATAATTTAGAAACTGCTGTTAATGATTTGGTGAATTGAACTAAAAAAAAAAACTTTATGTGATTAAATTTAAACTCTTTGTTTTGAACATATTCTCCCCACAAATAATCAACTCCACTGGTTTAATTTTTGAAATTGTCTCATTTCTTAAAGATTATGGTTTTACTCTTAATGTAAATTCTTACCCTAGAGATGATCATATATTTGAACAGATTTCTTATGTTGTAAATGTGTTTTGGTTGGTACAATTAATTGGGATTCTCTTTAGGACTTTGCTCTCTGTAAAAAGTAGTATGAATAGTGTTTCTAAGGTTTTTGTTCTCAACACACATGAAACAATACTCAAACTATCCCTACTTAAGCCAGGTTTTGTCATTGTTTGAATTTTATTATACAATATAAATCATAAACTAGAATATTTAATGAAATCTGAAGAAATCTAGTGAGCTGGGGTGCCTATTTTCTCCCAAAGCCTCTAGAAATCACAATCCTTGTTAAGGAACTTGACAAGTACTTTTGAACCTTCTGTACTGTGGCACAGTAAGGTCAACAAAACTCATGTGTTTAGATTTAAACAGAATTGGGTCAGATAATGCCCCCATCTTTCCCTCCCTGGTATTTAGTTTCTTATCCATAAAAATCTAAATCTCTAATTTGGAAAATGCCGCAAATCTGCAACATTGGGCTGCTGAGATACATCAGACCAAGCAAAGCCACTTTCCCAAATAACGATACCTTTCTAAAAAGAATTTAGGTCTCCAGGAATTCATAGGTCTATGAAATAGGTCAAGAATAGTACCTGGGAATTCTCATGTTCCATTTTGATGTCATGGATAAGATATGGCTGTCAGCCATAATCATTTTCACAAGGATCTCTTAGTCTTCACTCATTCATGGCCCGTGTGCCTCCAGTACTCCCTGACCATGGCAAACATCTCAAATTGATATGACATTTTTTCATATCTGGGCAATGGCATCAAAATTCTTTTTGTAGACAAATTTATCAAATGATTAGGGCTGGAAGTATAGGGGAAAACTATATGCCATTTGTCCTTGGTCCACCTCTGGTTCTTCTATTTTCAGCTAATCATTATTTCTTTCCAAACCTTAATTTCATGATACTAAGCTGACTTTCAAAAATACTGTTGGACTCTCATCATCACTAGAACTAAGTTCCAGTCAAATGTTTTGGACATTTAAGATGCTATGTTCTGGCCTCACCTCACGCAGTCACTCTTGCCTCTCACTGTGCCCTACTTTGGACTCCATTCCAGACAGATTGGCCTACTCACTGTTGCCCATGGATGCCATATCCACTCCAAACTTGTCTTGCTTTTGATGTTCCCTCTCCTGAGAGGGCCTTCCTTAGTTGTTCTTATTTCTTAAGCCTTACTTGTCTTTCAGGTATAGCTCACATCTTACCAGTTGCAGGAAGCATTCTTTGACTCTGTAAGTCCTCCTATTAGAAGACTTAGCACACTCCTTCACTCATATTTTTACTCTGCATATCTTTGTGTTACTTAAATATTTTTTAGTGCAAATTCACAATTTTTACTTTTATTTCTATCCAGAACTTAACTTCCAAAGAGACAGCAAGCAATTTAATGGCAAGAACTGTAACTTAGAGAATTTTTTGTTCCTCTTTTTGGGTTCATAGGAAATTATCCAAGAACTACCCAGGAACATGCTAATGCCATTAGTGGCTAGCTTATTAAATAGGTGAATGTTGAGTGAATCTGGGGACACTAGGCAAATGGTGAAGATAGGAAAAGGGCCCTTCACTCTGCAGTGTTCTTTCTTCATCCACCAGTAAAGGCTCAATTCCCTGGAGCAGCTATCAAAATGGGTTATGCTCAGTGAAATAAGCCAGGCCGAAAAAGACAAGTACCAAATGATCTCA
>JAQQAC010010882.1:460350-484327 GCA_029783875.1 Phataginus tricuspis | reverse complement strand
GACTTCTTCATGAACATATCCCCCCGGGCAAGGGAAACAAAAGCAAAAATGAACAAATGGGACTATATCAAGTTGAAAAGCTTCTGTACAGCAAAGGACACCATTAGTAGAACAAAAAGACATCCTACAATATGGGAAAATATATTCATAAATGATGTATCTGATAAGGGGTTGACATCCAAAATAGACAAAGAACTCACGCACCTTAACAAACAAAAAGCAAATAACCCAATTAAGAAATGGGCACAGGACATGAATAGACACTTCTCTAAAGAAGAAATTCAGATGGCCAACAGGCACATGAAAAAATGCTCCACATCGCTAATCATCAGAGAAATGCAGATTAAAACCACAATGAGATATCACCTCACACCAGTGAGGATGGCCAACATCCAAAACACAAACAACAACAAATGTTGGCGAGGATGTGGAGAGAGGGGAACCCTCCTACATTGCTGGTGGGAATGCAAATTAGTTCAACCATTGTGGAAAGCAGTATGGAGGTTCCTCAAAAAACTCAAAATAGAAATACCATTTGACCCAGGAATCCCACTCCTAGGAATTTACCCCAAGAATGCAGCAGCCCAGTTTGAGAAAGACAGATGCACCCCTATGTTTATTGCAGCACTATTTACAATAGCCAAGAAATGGAAGCAACCTAAGTGCCCATCAGTAGATGAATGGATTAAGAAGATGTGGTACATATACACAATGGAATATTACGCAGCAATAAGAAAGAAACAAATCCTACCATTTGCAACAACATGGATGGAGCTAGAGGGTATTATGCTCAGTGAAATAAGCCAGGCCGAAAAAGACAAGTACCAAATGATCTCACTCATATGTGGAGTATAAGAACAAAGAAAAAAAAAAAAAAAATAAATAAATAAATGAAGGAACAAAACAGCAGCAGACTCACAGAACCCACGAATGGACTAACAGTTACCAAAGGGAAAGGGACTGGGGAGATGGGTGGGAAGGGAGGGATAAGGGGGTAAAAGGGGCATTACGATTGGCAGACATAGGGTGGGGGGGCACGGGGGGTACTGTACAGCTCAGAGAAGACAAGTAGCGATTCTCATCTCACTACGCTGATGGACAGTGACTGTGGTGGGGTTGGTGGGGGGGACCTGGTGATGGGGGGAGTTCAATCATCACGGTATTGCTTATGTAATTGTAGGTTAATGATACTAAAATAAAACAAATTATTAAAAAAAAAATGGATTGTCTTTAGGGTTATGGAAGTGACCATGTGTCTTTAAACAGAAATAGTAATGGGTCCTATGTTTAAATGTGTTCCCTATAGTGACAATGTTTTGTGGAGGTGTGAACAAATGTGGGAAAACTTGTCTTTACTTCCAAGCCTATAAATAAACTAGAAGATACAGAGAGAACCTTCTTGGGCATAGAAAACACAGATAAAGGAAAAAAAAAATACTTCAATCATCTATAAATAACATGGCATTTAAGAAGGGAAACTGTTCCCTACTGGGGACTTGGTCGTTTCACTTGTTCTTCATTGAAGAATAACAATGTCCCAAGCACGCCCAGCTGGGGAAGACAAAGGGCCCTGAGTGATCAGCCCTGACTTGGAGTTTTCAGAATGGCTGGTAAAGAAGTTTCTACCTAAATGTGAGAGAAGGATCCCTAGATCCTTCAGAAGAAACAAGAAAAACCACTAAGTTGTATGGCCAGCATGACCCTTTCTAGCTCTGATAGAATGAAATGGAACTACTGGGGTATGTACATGCCCGTTAGACAATCAACAGTCCACCGTTTCACTGACTTCTAAGGATCTTCATCCAAGCCACTGTTCTGGAGAGGAGGGAAGCCACTGAAAGAAGTGAGAATAAAGGTTTCATCTGGAAATTAGCTTGTACAATGTAAGAAAGTCCTTTCAGATTACTAAATAACACACTAGAAATAAAAATCTCTTGCTTTTATTGTTTTCTTGGAAACTAAGATGTTTATTAGATACTGTTCAACTGGTTGAAAAACATACTGGAACAAAGTTGACAGATAGTAACTACATTAGTTGAGGTGAGCATTTAATAATGTATATAACTTCTGAACCAGTATATTGTATACCTGAAACTAATATAACATTGTATATCAACTATACTTCATTAAAAAAAGAAAGACATACTGGAAATACAGGGCTAAAGAACTTCTAATTTTTTTCATGGTTATCTGACACATGTAAGAGACTCCAATCAGCTTTCTGAATAATAAACCAGAAAAAAATCTCTAGCTCTTACAATTATTCCTAGAATTTAGCTTGTTCATATAAGCAGTTAACATAAATGAAAATTTCTAGTAATTATAGTTTCATCTGGCACTGACATGGTGCTTGTAAGGGAATCCAATCAGGCTGCAGAAATGACAGAAACTAGAAACTTTCATTACAAATGTGTAATTCACCAACTTCAACAGTTTTGATTCACAAGTGACTCTCAACAAGAAACCACAAAGTTTCTGCAAGGAAATACAGGGTGCTGTAGATTAGTCTGCGTAAACCTGGCATGAAGTGACTTTTATTCATTCATGTAATAATACCTGAGGTCTTCATCCTTAGGAGGCCTCAAGACTTCTCCAGGTATTTCCCTGCATTACTGGTCCTAAAGGACCCCAGGGTCTGCCTCTGGTGCAGCATCACACCATGCTTCTATTTTTCCTGACATACCCACCGTTCTCCAAACAAATCCTATGTGGTAGACAGAATAATGGGTCTCCTAAAATGTATATGTTGGAACCTGTGAATATCATACTTTACATGGCAATAGGGTCTTTGCAGGTGTGATTAAGGACTCCGAGACAGAGAGATTATACTGGATGAAATTCAAATTAAAACCACAGTGAGATATCACCTCACACCAGTTAGGATGGCCTCCATCCAAAAGACAAACAACAACAAATGTTGGTGAGGATGTGGAGAAAGGGGAACCCTCCTACACTGCTGGTGGGAATGCAAATTAGTTCAACCATTGTGGAAAGCAGGATGGAGGTTCCTCAAAAAACTCAAAATAGAAATACCATTTGACTCAGGAATCCCATTCCTAGGAATTTACCCTAAGAATGCAGCAGCGCAGTTTGAAAAAGACAGATGCACCCCTATGTTCATCACAGCGCTATTTACAATAGCCAAGAAATGGAAGCAACCTAAGTGTCCATCAGTAGATGAATGAATAAAGAAGATGTGGTACATATATATACACAGTGGAATATTATTCAGTCATAAGAAGAAAACAAATTCTATCATTTGCAACAACATGGATGGAGCTAGAGGGCATTATGCTCAGTGAAATAAGCCAGGCGGAAAAAGACAAGTATCAAATGATTTCACTCATCTGTGGAGTATAAGAACAAAGAAAAGACTGAAGGAACAAAACAGCAGCAGATTCACAGAACCCAAGAATGGACTAACAGTTACCAAAGGAAAGGGACTGGGGAAGATGGGTGGGAAGGGAGGGATAAGGGGGAAAAAGGGGTATTACGATTAGTACACATAATGTAGCAGGGTGGGGGATACGGGGAAGGCAGTATAACAGAGAAGACAAGTAGTGATTCTATAGCATCTTACTATGGTGATGGACGGTTACTGTAATGGTGTATGTGGTGGGGACTTGATATTGGGGGTGTCTAGTAACCATAATGTTGCTCATGTAATTGTACATTAATAATACCAAAAAAAAAAAAAAAGAAAGTGATGGAGGTAAATACAAATACAGTCTGTTTGACTGTATTCCTACACCGTTAACTGTTAATCTCTTGAAATAATAAAATGCTTAACAAGGGCCTTGCAAAGAGAATGAGCTTGGAAAATCATAATTGATAGAATGTAAAAGTATAAGCAGGCAAGAAAAAATGAGCAATTTACTCATCATTCAAGGTACCTCCTACTGTTAATATTTTAGAATATTTCCCTCCAGTCTTTGAAAGATATTTCAAGTATACCAAAAAGTACAAAAGTTAATAGATATCCACCCATCAAACCATCCCTGTTTCTTAAAAGACATAAAATGCTGTAGGTCATGAAGCTTTATCTCCCAGACACTTAGGCATTTTTTCCCTATGCATTATAATTCAAATCACACTATTTCATTTTGTATCTCTAAAAAATCTTATCTTGAGTATTTCCCAAGCATATCAGTTATTCTACAGCATTATTTTTCATTGCTTCATACTTTCATGGTTTCAGTATGGCTGAAACAGTGTTTTTTTTTAAGTAAACATTTCAAACAAATTAATAGCTTTTTTTCTACAGGTTTACAGAAAAACAGTATAGTACAGTTCTCACATACCTTTTACCTGTGTTCTCCTTGACCTGTTCACCTATTATTATCATCTTGAGTAGTGTGGTACATATATTGCAATTCATAAGCCAATATTGGTACATTGATGTTAGCTGAAGTTCATAGTTTACATTAGGGTAGATGTTCATTTTACAGGTTTTGGCAAATATCCAATGACATATATCCACCATTTCAATATAATAGAGAATAGGTTCATTGTCCTAAAAATCTCCTGTACTCCAACTTTTTATCTCTCCCCCCAAACCCTGGAAACTGATCATTTTACTGTCTTCATAGTCTTGCCTTTTCTAGAATATCATATAGTTGAATTCATACAGTTTGTAGCATTTTCAGATTGTCTTCTTTTACTTTAACAATATGCATTTAAGGTTTCTCCATGTATTTTTATGGTTTAATAGTTCATTTCTTTTCACTGCTGAATAATATTCCATTGTCTGCATGTGGTAGTTTATTTATCCATTTACCTACTGAAGATCTTCTTGGTTGTTTCCAGGTTTTAGCAATGGTGAACAGTTTCCATAAACATCTATGCACATGTTTTTGTATGGGCACAAGTTTTCAGTGACTTTGGGTAAATACCAAGGAGTGTGATTCCTGGATCATATGGTAAAAGTATGTTTAGTTTTGTAAGAAACCACCAGACTGTCTAGAGTGGCTGTACCATTTTACATTTCTACCAGCAGTGAATGAAACTTCCTGTTGCTCCACAACCTTGACAGCATTCTGGATTTTGGCCATTCTAATAGGTCTGTAGTAATATTGGATTGTTGTAATTTGCATTTCCCTGGTGACATATGATATGGTGCATCTTTCAATATGCTTCTTTGCCATCTGCATATATTTTTTGGTGAGGTGTCTGTAAAGATCTTTGGCCCACTTTTAAGTTGAGATGTTTATTTCCTTATTGAGTTCTAAGTAATCTTTGTATATTTTTATAACAGTTCTTTATCTGTCATGTCTCTTCCAAATATTTTTTCCTGGTCTGTGGCTTGTCTTCTCATTCTCTTGAATGTTACTGAATTTTTAATTTCAAATTCTAATTGTTCATTGATGGCACATAAGAAAGCAAGTGACTTTGTATATTAATATTATATCTTGAAACCTAGCCTTAATTTTATTTTTTATTAGTTCCAGGAGATTTTTGGCAGATTCGTTAAGATTGTCTACATTGAAAATCATGTAATCTCTATATAAAGATGGTTTTATTTCTTTTTTCCTAATTTCTTCTTCTGATCTTTTTGCTTTAGGTAAAACTTCCAGTATGAAGTTGAATAGGAATGATGAGAATGGATATCCTTGCCTTATTCCTGACTGATCTTATCATGAAAGCACATAGTTTTTCACCATTCAGTATGATGTTAGCTGTAGGCTTTTTGTAGATGTTCTTTGTGAAGTTGAGAAAGTTCCCCTCTATTCCTAGATTTTTTAGAGTTTTTGTCATGAACAAATGAGTGTTGTTTGGTCAACTGCTTTTTCTCTATTTATTGATATAATCATTGACTTATTTTCATTAGCCTGTTGATGAGATTATTCATTTAATAATTAATAATTAATTGATTTTTGAATATTAAGCCAGTCTTATATACCTGGAATAAATCCCACTCCATTGTGTGGTGTATATTTTTTATTTGTTTTGTTTTTGGTTTTTTATTAAAATATCATTAATATACAATTTTATGTTGCTTCCAAATGTACATCACAATGGTTCAACAGTCCCCATGACCAAATTATATGGTGATTGCAAATTATTATTCTCCTTTATCCCGCACACCCTGCCCCCTGCACCCATCCCAATCCCTCCTCCTTGGTAGCAACTAGTCATTTATCAGTGTCTATGAGTCTGCTGCTGTTTTGTTCCTTCTGTTTTGCTTTATTTTTGTACTCCACAAATAAGTGAAATCATATGGCATTTGTCTTTCTCTGCCTGGCTTATATCACTGAGCATAATAGCCTCTAGGCCCATCCATATTGTTGCAAATAGCAGGATTTATTTTCTTTTTATGGCTGAATAATATTCCATTGTGTATATGTACCACATCTTCTTTATCCATTCATCTACTGATGGACACTTAGGTTGCTTTCACATCTTGGCTATTGCAAATACTGCAGTTATAAACATAGGGGTGCATATGTATTTTGGAATCAGGGATTTTGTTTTCTTTGGGTAAATTCCTAGGAGTGGAATTACTGGATCAAATGGTATTTCTATTTTTAGTTTTTTGAGGAAACTCCATACTGCTTTCCACAGAAGTTGTGTCAATTTACATTCCCACCAACAGTGTAGGAGGGGTCGCCTTTCTCCACATCCTCACCAGCATTTGTTGTTTCTTGTCTTTTGGATACTGGCCATTCTAACTGGTGTGAGGTGGTATCTCATTGTGGTTTTAACTTGAATTTCCTGATGATTAGTGATGTGAAGCATCTTTTCATGTTCCTCTTGGCGATTTGTGTTTCTTCTTTGGAACGGCAACTGTCCATGTCCTCCACCCATTTTTTAATTGGGTTATTTGTTTTTTGGGCATTGAAGCACGTGAATTCTTTATATGTTTTGGATGTTAATCTCTTATCGTATGAATCATTTGTGCTTATATTCTTCCATACTGTAGGATGTCTTTCAGTTCTGTTGATGGTGTCCTTTGCTGTACAGAAGCTTTTCAGTTTGATGTAGTCCCACTTTTTCATTTTTCTATTTTGTTTCCCTTGCCCGAGGAGATGTGTCCAGGAAAAAGTAGCTCATGTTTATATTCAAGAGGTTTTTGCCTATGTTTTCTTCTAAGAGTTTTATTGTTACGTGACTTACATTCAGGTTTTTGATCCATTTCAAGTTTACTTTTGTGTATGGAGTTAGACAATAATCCCGTTTCATTCTCTTGCACATAGCTGTTCAGTTTTGCCAACATCAGTTGTTGAAGATGCTGTCTTTTCCCCATTGTATATCAATGGCTCCTTTATCATATATTAATTGACCATATATGTGTGGCTTTATATCTGGGCTCTCTATTCTGTTGCATTGATTTATGTATCTGTTCTTGTGCCAGTACCAAGTTTTTTTGATTACTCTGGCTTTGTAGTGGAGTTTGAAGTTAAGGAGCATAAACTGCCCAGCTTTGTTCTTCTTTCTCAAGATTGCTTTGGTTATTCAGGGTCTTTCGTGGTTCCATATGAATTTTAGAACTATTTGTATTCATTGAATAATGCTGTTGGTATTTTGACAGGGATTGCATTGAATCTGTAGATTGCTTTAGGCAGGATAGCCATTTTGACAATATTAATTCTTCCTATCCATGAGCATGGGATGTATTTCCATTTATTGGTGTCTTCTTTAATTTCTCTCACGAGTGTCTTGTGGTTTTCAGAGTACAGTTCATTCACCTCCTTGGTTAGGTTTATTCCTAGGTATTTTATTCTTTTGGATGCAATTTTAAGTGGAGTTGTTTCATGATTTATTTTTCTGCTAATTCATTGTTAGTATATAGGAATGCAACAGATTTCTGTGTATTAATTTTGTATCCTGCATCTTTGCTGAATTCAGTTATTAGTTCTAATATTTTTTTGATGGAATCTTTAGGGTTTTCTATGTATAATATCATGTCATCTGCAAATAGTGTCAATTTAACTTCTTCTATACCAATCTGGGTGCCTGTTATCTCTGTTTGTTTAATTGCTCTGGCTAGGATATTCAGTACTATGCTGAATAAAAGTGGTGAGAGTGGGCATCCTTATCTTGTTCCCAATCTTAGAGTAAAAGTTTTCAGCTTTTTGCCCTTACGTTATGATGTTGGCTATAGGTTTGTCGTACATGGCCTTTATTATGTTGAGTTAGTTGCCCTATATT
Source organism: Phataginus tricuspis (assembly GCA_029783875.1). Lineage (NCBI taxonomy): Eukaryota > Metazoa > Chordata > Mammalia > Pholidota > Manidae > Phataginus > Phataginus tricuspis. The sequence goes on along the minus strand of JAQQAC010010882.1, from coordinate 476,179 downwards.
CCCATTTTGTTGAGAATTTCTATCATGTATCGATGTTGAATTTTGTCAAATGATTTTTTCAGCATCTATTGATATGATCATGTGGTTTTTATCTTTCTTTTTGTTAATGTGGTGTATAGTGTTTGATTTGTGAATACTGCACCATCCTTGCATCCCTGGAGTAAATCTCACTTGGTCCTGATGGATGATTTTTTATGTATTTTTGAATTCAGTTTACTAATATTTTGTGGAGGTTTTTTGCATCTATGTTCATCAGGAGTATTGGTCTATAATTATCTTTTTTGTGGTTTTGGTATTAGAGTGATGCTGTCCTCATCGAATGAGTTTGGAAGTATTCCATCCTCTTCTATTTTTTGGAATACTTTAAGAATACTTTAAATATTTGGTGGAGTTTGGCTGTGAAGCCATATGGACCTAGATTTTGTTTTTTGAGGTTTTGTTTGCCGATTCAATTTTGTTTCTGGTAATTGGTCTGTTCATATTTTCTGTTTCTTCCTGGTTCAGTCTTGGAAGGTTGTATTTTTCTAGGAAGTTATCCATTCTTCTGTGTTGTCCAATTTATTGGCATATATTTTTTCATAGTATTGTCTAATAATTCTTTGTATTTTATGGTATCCATTGTGATTATTCTTTTCTCATTTCTGATTCTGCTTATGTGTGTACTCTTTTTTTCTTGATAAGTCTGGTTAGAGGTTTATCTATTTTGTTTATTTTCTCAAAGAACCATCTCCTGGTTTCACTGATTTTTTTCTATTGTTTTATTCTTCTCTATTTTATTTATTTCTGTTCTGATCTTTATTATATCCCTTCTTTTACTAACTTTTGGCTTCATTCATTCTTCTTTTTCTAGTTTCTTTAATTGTGATATTAGATTGTTTATTTGGGCTTGATGTTGTTTTGTGAGATAGGCCTGTGTTGCTATGTACTTTACCTCTTAGGACTGCCTTTGCAGTGTGCCACAGATTTTGGGCTGTTGAATTTTTGTTTTCATTTGTCTCCATGTATTGTTTGATTTCTGTTTTAATTTGTTCATTTTTCCATTGATTATTTAGAAGCATGTTGTTTAGCCTCCATGGATTTGTAGGCTTTTTTTTCTTTGTGTAATTAATTTCTAGTTTAATACCATTATGTTCAGAGAAACTGCTTGATACAATTTCAATCTTTTAAAATTTATTGTGGCCTACTGTATGATGTATTCTGGAGAATATTCATTGTACATTTGAGAAAAATGTATATACTGCTGTTTTGTGGTGGAATGTTCTGTAGATATCTGTTAAGTCCATGTCATCTATGCCTCTGTTTCCCTATTTATTTCATGTCTGGTTGATCTATTGATGTGAGTGGTGTGTTAGAGTCTCCTAAAATCAATGTGTTGCAATCTATTTCTGCCTTTAATTCTGTTAGTATTTGTTTTACATATTTCAGTGCTCCTATATTGGGTACATAGATATTTATAATGGTTATATCCTCTTGTTGGACTGACCCCTTTATCATTATGTAATATCCTTTTTTGTCTCTTGTTACTTTCTTTGTTTTGAAACTTGTTTTGTCTGATATAAGTATTGCTAATACTGCTTTTTTCTCCCTATTATTTGTAATGGATATATTTTTCCATTCCTTCACTTTTTGTTGGTGTATGTCTTTGGGTCTGAAACGAGTCTCTTGTACACAGCATATATGGGTCTTGTTTTTTTATCCACTCTGCTACTCTGTCTTTCAACTTGTGCATTCAGTTCATTTATGTTTAAGGGAATTATTGATACGTATGTACTTATTGCCATTTTATTAATTGTTTTCTAGTTGTTTTTATAGCTCCTTTCTGTTCCATCTTCCTCTGTTATACTCCTCTCTTGTTATTTGATGGTTTTCTTTAGTGTTATGATTAGATTTTCTTAAAATTTTTTTTTTGTATAAATTGTAGGCTTTAGTTTTGTGGTTATCAATAGTTCAGGGACAGCTTCCTTAATATATAACAGTCTATATTAAGTTGCTGATTCCTCTATTTCAAACACAATCTAAAGGTAATTTTTTTCTTTTTCTTCCTCCTCCACAACTTATGTATTAGATGTTACAATCTGCAGTTTTTGTGTATCACTTGACTGATTTTGTGTATAGTTGACTTTGATGCTTTTGAATTGTTTTAATTTTGGACTTGCTTGGTAATTGATTGGTCTACTACCTTTACTGTGGGTTTATTTTCACTAGTGAAAGCTATGTAGTCTTAGGAACATTTCCATCTACAGCAGTTCCTTTAACATATCCTGTAAGGCTGGCTTAGTGGTAGTGAATTCCTTCAACTTTTGTTTATCTGGAAATTATTTAATACCCGCTTCAAATTTAAATGAGAATCATGCCAGGTAGAGGATTCTTGGTTGGAGGTCCTTCTGTTTCAGTATATTAAATATATTTTTTATAGTTTATTTTGGTATCATTAATCTACAATTACATGTGCAATATTATGGTGATTAAACTACCCCCTTCATCAGGTCCCCCCCACCAACCCCATTACAGTCACTGTCCATCAGCATAGTGAGATGCTATAGAGTCATTACTTGTCTTCTCTGAGTTGTACAGCCCTCCCCGTGCCCATCCAACATTATATCTGCTAATAGTAATGCCCCCTTTTCCCCCTTGTCCCTCCCTTCCAATCCATCCTCCCCAGACCCTTTCCCTTTGGTAACTATTAGTCCGTTCTTGGGTTCTGTGAGTCTGCTGCTGTTTTGTTCCTTCAGTTTTTTTCTTTGTTCTTATACTCCACATATGAGTGAAATCATTTGATACTTGTCTATTTCCGCTTGGCTTATTTGAGCATAATACCCTCTAGCTCCATCCATGTTGTTGCAAACGGTAGGATTTGTTTTCTTCTTATGGCTGAGTAATATTCCATTGTGTATATGTACCACATCTTCTTTAACCATTGATCTACTGATGGACACTTAGGTTGCTTCCATTTCTTGGCTATTGTAAATAGTGCTGAGATAAACATAGGGGTGCATATGTCTTTTTCAAACTGCACTGTTGCATTCTTAGGGTAAATTCCTAGGAGTGGGATTCCTGGGTCAAATGGTATTTCTATTTTGAGTTTTTTGAGGAACCTCCATCCTGCTTTCCACAATGGTTGAACTAATGTGCATTCCCACCAGTGTATGAGGGTGCCTTTTCTCCACATCCTCGCCAACATTTGTTGTTGTTTGTGTTTTGGATGTTGGCCATCCTTACTGGTGTGAGCTGATATCTCATTTTGGTTTTAATCTGCATTTCTCTGATGATGAGTGATGTGGAGCATCTTTTCATGTGCCTGTTGCCCATCTGAGTTTCTTCTTTGGAGAACTGTCTATTCATGTCCTCTGCCCATTTCTTAATTGGATTATTCACTTTATGTTTGTTGAGGTGAGTGAGTTCTTTATATATTTTGGATGTCAACCCCATATCGGATACGTCATTTATGAATATATTCTCCCATACTGTAGGATGTCTTTTTGTTCTACTGATGGTGTCCTTTGCTGTACCGAAGCTTTTCAGCTTGATATAGTCCCACTTGTTCATTTTTGCTTTTGTTTCCCTTGCTCGGGGAGATATGATGTTCATAAAGAAGGTGCTCATGTTTATGTCCAAGAAACTTTTGCCTATGTTTTTTTCTAAGAGTTTTATGGTTTCATGACTTACATTCAGGTCTTTGATCAATTTTGAGTTTACTTTTGTGTATGGGGTTAGACAGTATTCCAATTTCATTCTCTTACATGTAGCTGTCTAGTTTTGCCAACACCAGCTGCTGAAGAGGCTGTCATCACCCCATTGTATATCCAAGGCTCCTTTATCAAATATTAATTGACTGTTATGTTTGGGTTAATGTTTGGATTTCCTATTCTATTCCACTGGTCTGTGGGTCTGTTTTTGTGCCAATACCATATTGTCTTGATTACTGTGGCTTTGTAGTAGATCTTGAAGTCAGGGAGTGTAATTCTCCCTGTTTTAATCTTCCTTCCCAGGATTGCTTTGGCTATTCGGGGTCTTTTGTGGTTCCATATGAATTTTAGAGTTATTTGTTCCAATTCATTGAAGAAAGCTGTAGGTATTTTGATAGGGATTGCATTGAATCTGTAGATTGCTTTAGGTGGTATAGGTATTTTGACAATATTCATTTTACCTAGCCACGAGCATGGGATAAATTTCCATTTGTTAGTGTCCTCTTTAATTTCTCTTAGGAGTGTCTTGTAGTTTTCAGAGTATAGGTCTTTCACTTACTTCGTTAGGTTTATTCCTAGGTATTTTTTTTTTTTTTGATGCAATTGTGAATGGAATTGTTTTTCTGATTTTTCTTTCATCGTTAGTGTATAGGAAAGCAACAGATTTTTGTGTGTTAATTTTGTACCCTGCAACTTTGCTGAATTCAGATATTAGTTCTAGTAGTTTTGGAGTGGAGTCTTTAGGGTTTTTTATGTACAGTATCATGTCATCTGCAAATAGTGACAATTTGACTTCTTCTTTACCAATCTGGATGCCTTGTATGTCTTTGTTTTTTATGATTGTTGTGGCTAGGACCTCCAGAAGTATGTTGAATAAAGTGGGGAGAGTGGGCATCATTGTATTGTTCCTCATCTTTGGTAAAAATCTTTCAGGTTCTTGGTGTTAAGTATAATGTTAGCTGTGGGTTTGTCATATATGGCCTTTATGATGTTGAGGTACTTGTCCTCTATACCCATTTTGTTGAGAGTTTTAATCATGAATGGATGTTGAATTTTCTCGAATGGTTTTTTAGCATCTATGTAGATGATCATGTGGTTTTTGTTCTTCTTTTTGTTGATGTGGTGGATGATGTTGATGGATTTTTGAATGTTGTACCATCCTTGAATCCCTGAGATGAATCCCACTTGATCATGGTGTATGATCCTCTTGATGTATTTTTGAATTTGGTTTGGTAATATTTTGTTGAGTATTTTTGCATTTATGTTCATCAGGGATATTGGAGTGTAATTTTTTTTTTGTGGGGTCTTTGCCTGGTATTGGTATTAGAGTGATGCTGGCTTCAAAGAATGAGTTTGGGAGTATCCCATCCTCTTCTAATTTTTGGAAAACATTAAGGGGAATGGGCATTATGTCTTCCCTAAATGTCTGATAAAATTTCACGGTGAATCCATCTGGCCTGGCAGTTTTGTTCTTGGGTACTTTTTTGATTACCAATTCAATTTCGTTGCTGGTGATTGTCTGTTTAGATTTTCTGTTTCTTCCTTGGTCAGTCCTGGAAGGTTGTATTTTTCAATGAAGTTGTCCATTTCTTCTAGGTCATGCAGTTTGTTAGCATATAGATTTTCATAGTATTCTCTAATAATTCTTTGTATTTCTGTGGTATCCATTGTGATTTTTCCTTTCCCATTTCTAATTCTGTTTATTTGTGTAGATTCTCTTTTTCTCTTAATAAGTCTGGCTAGAGGTTTATCTATTTTGTTTGTTTTCTCAATGAACCAGCTCTTGTTTTCCATGATTTTTTCTATTGTTTTATTTTCTATTTTATTTATTTCTTCTCTGATCCTTGTTATGTCTCTCCTTCTACTTACTTTGGGCATCTTTTGTTCTCTTTTTCCAGTTTCAGTAATTGTGACTTTAGACTATTCATTTGGGATTGTTCTTCCTTCTTTAAATAGGCCTGGACTGCTATATGGTTTCCTCTTAGAATTGCCTTTACAGTGTCCCATAGAAGTTGGGGCATTGTTCTATTGTTGTCATTTGTCTCCATATATTGCTTGATCTCTGTTTTAATTTGGTCATTGATCTGTTGATTATTTAGGAGCATGTTGTTGAGCCTCCATGTGTTTGTGAGCCTTTTTGTTTTCTTTGTACAATTTATTTCTAATTTTATAACTTTGTGATCTGAGAAGTTGGCTGGTAGAATTTCAATATTTTTGAATTTACTGAGGCTCTTTTTATGGCCTAGCATGTGGTTTATTCTGAAAAATGTCCATGTGCACTAGAGAAGAATGTGTATCCTGCTGCCTTTGGGTGTAGAGTTCTGTAGATGTCTGTAAAGTCCATGTGTTTTAGTGTGTTGTTCAGTTCCTCTTTGTCGTTACCTTTTTTCTGTCTATTTGATCTGTCGTTTGGAGTGACTGCTGTGTTGAAGTCTCCTAAAATGAATGCATTGCATTCTATTTTCTCCTTTAATTCTGTTAGTAATTGTTTCACATATGTCGGTGCTCCTGTGTTGTGTGCCTATATATGTTTATATGGTTATATCCTTTTGTTGGACTGACCCCTTTATCATTATGTAATGTCCCTCTTGTGACTTTCTTTGTTTTGAAGTCTATTTTGTATGATACAAGTACTGCAACACCTACTTTTTTCTCCGTATTGGTTGCATGAAATATCTTTTACCATCCCTTCACTTTTAGTCTGTGTATGTCTTTGGGTTTGAAGTGAGTGTCTTGTAAGCAGCATATATATGGGTCTTGCTTTTTTATCCATTCTTTTACTCTTTATCTTTTGATTGGTTCATTCAGTTCATTTACATTTAGGGTGATTATCAATGGATATATACTTATTGCCATCGCAGGCTTTGGATTCGTGGTTACCAAAGGTTCAAGGGTAGCTTCTTTACTATCTAACTGTCTAACTTTAACCCACTTAGTATGGTATTATAAACACAGTCTGATGATTCTTTAATTTTTCCCCATTCTTTTACTTCCTCCTCTACTCTTTATTTGTTAGGTATTTTATTCTGTACTCTTTTGTGTTTCCCTTGACTGCTTTTGTGGATAGCTGACTTTTTTTATGCCTTTAGTTAGTATTTGGTTGGGCTGATTTCTTTACTGTGATTTTATTTTCTCTGGTGACATCATTTCAGCTTTAGGAGTACTTCCATCTAAAGCATTCCCTTTAAAATACACTGCGGAGTTGGTTTCTGGGACTTAAATTCCCTCAACTTTTGCTTATATGGAAATTGTTTAATCCCTCCTTCAAATTTATGTGATAATCATGCTGGATGTAGTATTCTTGGTTCAAGGTCCTTCTGTTTCATTGCATTAAATATATCATCCCGTGCTCTTTTGGCCTGTTAGGTTTCTGTTGAGATGTCTGATGATAGCCTGATGGGTTTTCCTTTGTAGGTGATCTTTATTCTCTCTCTGGCTGCTTTTAATACTCTGTCCTTGTTTTTGATCTTTGCCATTTTAATAATTTTATGTCTTGGTATTGCCCTCCTTGGGTCCCTTGTGGTGGGAGATCTGTGGGCTTCCATTGTTTGATAAGCTATTTCCTTCCCCAGATTGTGGAAGTTTTCAGCAATTATTTCTTCAAAGACACTTTCTATCCCCTTTTATCTCTCCTCTTCTTCTGGTACCCCTATAGTGTGAATATTGTTGCATTTGTATTGGTCACACAGTACTCTTAATATTCTTTCATTCCTAGAGATCCTTTTATCTCTCTCTGCCTCAGCTTGTCTGTATTCCTGTTCTCTGATTTATATTCCATTAACAGTCTCTTGCACCTCATCCTGTCTGCTCTTAAATCCTTCAATTGTTTGTTTCATTTCTGTTATATCCCTCTGGAATTCATTCCTTAGCTCTTGCATATTTCTCTGCAGCTCCATCAGCATGGTTATGACTTTTATTTTGATTCTTTTTCAGGAGGATTGATTATATCAGTCTCACCAGGCCCTCTCTCTGGCATTTGAGTGATTTTGGAGTGAAGCAGGTTCTTCTGCCTTTTCATGGCAAGAGAAATGATCGCCGGTGAATGGCATCTGTGTCAGCTGGGTGAACCAAGTCCCTTCTTGTTTGCTGGTCGCCTTGCCATACTCTGCTGCCTGTGCCAGTTAACTGCACACAGGGAGCTGTCTCTGGTTAATCCCCTGATCTGATGTGGGCGGGGAAGCCCCCAGGATAGCTTAGGGCACTGCCAGTGGTCACAGGTGCTTGGCGTGTGTTCTCCTGTGAGAATGGCGCCCCTTCGTGCCTTCCAGACTTGCACCAGCTTCCTCAACCTTTGCCATGCAGCAGCACGCAGGGTGCAACATCTTGGTCTGGTCTGGTTAGCTGCACACTGGGAGAAGCCTCTGTGTGGTTGTTGTGGGCTAGGCTGCTCCATGGCTGGTCCACAGTAATGGTAGGTTAGCTGGTTTGCTTGCAGTGCTGGCGGGAGGGAATGAATGGTTATTGCCACGAGGGGATTTGGGGTGTCATTGCCCCCCAGGGGTTAGGTCACCTGAAGTTCGTTAAAATTTCCAGCCTGCTAGGCTGAGTGTGACAGGACGATTTTGTCCACCTTTTAAACCCTTGTCCCTTTAAGATATTTAAAGTGCCCACTTTTCTTCTGTCTCAGGGCAGCCGGATGTGGGGACTTGTTTGCAGTCTCAGTCTCGGAATTTACTTTTCCATTTCTCTAATATCTAGTATACCATGCAATGTGTGTTTGTGCTCCTGGTGCAGATTACCAGGGCTGGTTATTTAGCAGTCCTGTGCTTCCACTCCCTCCCCACTCTGATTCTTTTCCTCCTGCCAGTGAGCTGGGGTGGGAGGAGTGCTCAGGTCCTGCCAGGTCATGGCTTTGTATCTTACCCTTTTCGTGGGATGCTGAGTTCTCGCAGATGTAGATGTAGCCTGGCTGTTGTACTATATCTCTGGTCTCTTTTTTAGGAACAGTTGTATTTGCTGTATTTTCAAAATATATATGGTTTTGGGAGGAGATTTCCACCACCCTACTCACTCCGCCATCTTGAGGAGACTGCCATGTGAGTTCTTTATATATTTTGGATGTTAACCTCTTACTGGATAAGTCATTTATGAATATATTTTCCCTTACATAGGATGCCTTTTTGTTCTGTTGATGGTGTCCTTTGCTGTACAGAAGCTTTTTAGTTTGTTGTAGTCCCATTTGTTCATTTTTGCTTTTGTTTCCCTTGCCCAAGGAGATGTGCTCAGGAAAAAGCTGCTCATGTTTATATTCTAGATATTTTTGCCTGTGTTTTCCATAAGAGTTTTATGGTTTCATAACTTACATTCAGGTCTTTTATCCATTTCAAGTTTACTTTGTATGTGGAGTTAGAGAATAATCCAGTTTCATTCTCTTATATGTAGTTGTCCAGTTTTCCCAGCACCAGTTTTTGAAGAGGCTGTCATTTCCCCATTGTGTATCCATGGCTGCTTTATCATATATTAATTGACCATATATATGTGGCTTTATAACTGGGCTCTCTATTCTGTTGCATTGATCTATATGTCTGTCATTGTGCCAGTACCAATTTGTTTTGATTACTGTGGCTTTGTAGTAGAGCTTGAAGTTAAGGAGCATAACCCCCCCAGCTTTGCTCTTTCTCAGGATTGCTTTGGCTATTCATGGTCTTAGTGGATAAATGGTTTTAAAGTATTTTCTCCCATTCCTAGATTTCCTTTCATTTTGATGATTCTCCCCTTTGCTGTGTACTTTTTCGTTGATGTAATCCCATTTGTTTATTTTTGCTTTTGTTCCCTATGCTTTTGGTGTCACTTCCAAAATTTCATTGGCAAGATCAGTGTCAAGTTGATTTTCTCCTATGTTTTCTTCTAGGAGTTTTTTGGTTTTGGGTCTTATTTTAACATAAGATACTTTGTGTCTGGTGTAGGAAAAAGGTCCAATCTCAATATTTTGGATGTGGTTATCCAATTTTCCTAACATCATTTATTAAAGAGACTATCCTTTCCCTATTGTGCACTCTTGGAGCCTTTGTTGAAAATGTGTTGACTGTATATATGTCATTTATTTCTGGGCCCTCTATTCTGTTCCAGTTTTCTATGTCTTTTATTAGCACAACATTTTCAAGATCATCCATATTGTAGTATATGTGAGTGCTTATTTTCTTTTTGTGGTTGAATAATGTAACACATTTTTCTAATCCACTTATCAGTTGATGGGTATTTGAGCTGTTTCCACTTTTTGTCTACTATGAACATAGTTTTTGCATGGTGTATACTTTCATTTCTCCTGGGTAAATACCCAGGATAATTGCTGGGTCATATAGTAACTCCATGTCTGTCATTTTAAAGAATTGCCAGCCTATTTTCTAAAGTGACTGAACCATTTAACATTACCATCAGTAGTATATGAAGGTTTCTATTTCTCCTCACCATCCTCCCCAAGACTTGTTATTACCTGACTTTTGATTGTAGTCATCCAATAGGGTTTGAACTTTTGATTTGCATTTCCTCAGTGATAATAATATCTTTTTATGTGCTTATTGGACATTTTTATGTCTCCTTTGGAGAAGTGTCTATTCAGATCCTTTGCACAATTTTCAGTTGGGTTTTTAAAAATTGTTTTTCCATAAGGGCATAATAGTCCTTTATGTATTATAGATACAAGTCCCTTATCAGCTATATGACTTGCAAATACTTTCTCCCAGTGTGGCTTTCGTTTTTTTTTTTTTTGGTATTATTTATACACAGTGAGCAATATTGTGGTTACTAGATTCCCCCCATTTTCAAGTCCCCACCACACACCCCATTACAGATACTATCCATCAGCAGAGTAAGATGCTATAGAATCACTACTTGTCTTCTCTGTGCTATAATGCCTTCCCTGTGCCTCCCACCCCACTACATTATGTGTGCTAATCATAATGTCCCTTATTCCCTCTCTCCATCCCTTCCCACCCACCCTCCCCAACAGTCCCATTCCCTTTGGCAACTGTTAGTCCATTTTTGGGTTCCATGAGTCTGCTACTGTTTTGTTCCTTCCGTTTTTTCTTTGTTCTTATGCTACACAGATGAGTGAAGTCATTTGGTATTTTTCTTTCTCTGCCTGGCTTATTTCACTGATCTTAATACCCTGTAGCTCCATCTATGTTGTTGAAAATGGTAGGATTTGTTTTCTTCTTATGGCTGAATAATACTCCATTGTGTATATGTATCACATCTTCTCTATCCGTTCATCTACTGATGGACAGTTAGGTTGCTTCCATTTCTTGGCTATTGTAAATAGTGCTGCGATAAACATAGGGGTGCATATATATTTTTGAGACTGGGAAACTACATTCTTAGGGTGAATTCCTAGGAGTGGAATTCCTGGGTCAAATGGTATTTCTATTTTGAGCTTTTTGAGGAACCTCCATACTACTGTCTACAATGGCTGAACTAGTTTACATTGCCACCAGCAGTGTAGGAGGGTTCCCCTTTCTCTGCATCCTCACCTGCATTTGTTGTTCCTATTCTTTTCTATGTTGGGCTTGTGTTTTTACTTTCTTGGTGGTGTTCTTGGAAGCACAAAATTTGTATCTTTTGATGAAGTCCAATTAACATTTTTTTCACTGTCATTTTATTGTTGTATTTAGAAAGGCTTTGTTTAATCCAAGGTTATGAAGATTTAATAATATGTTTTCTTTTCAAAGTTTTAGATAGTTTTAGCTCTTACATTTAGTTCTGTGACCCATTTTGAGTTAATTTTTGTGTTTGATGTAAGGAAGGGGTCCAACTTCATTCTTTCGCATGTGGATATCTATTTGTTCCAGCATTATTTTTTTGAAAAGACTATTCTTTCCTCATTGAGTTATCTTGGCACCCTTGTCAAAAATCAATTTACCATCCATGGGGTTGATAGTACAGTATTGAGAATATAAGTCAATGATTCTGTAACTTCTTTCTATGTTGATAGATAGTGACCACACTAGAGGGGGTGAGGATTTAATAATATGGATAATTGTTCAGCCACTGTGTTGTACATTTGAAACTCTTAGAGGGGTTGAGTTTATTTTCCTTGGTCCTTGTCCCAACTACAACAAAGAATTGAAGGGCAGAGACACAGTAGTGAAGCAGAGCAAAAGTTTTATTTGAACACACTCCAAGAGAGGAGCAGGCCAGAATCAAGGTAGATAAAGGCAGGTTTATTTGAATAAAGCAGAGAGGAAGGAAAAATGGAGGAAAGGGGAGCTCAGTGAACTGCTGCTTAGCATAAGAGCATAATCCACTGCCAACTCTGAAAGCCAGTGTCACCCAGTGTCCAGTGTCCACTTGGATCTTCACGGTGTGGGAACTAAGTCCCTACCACCCCAGGATTTGGGGAAGCCACAGAGCACTGGATGGAGTGAGATTATGTCCTGAGAACTTCCCAAAGGCAAAGAAAAGAGATATTTGGGCAGGCTACTAATGAGCATGATCATATAGCTGCAGTCATGACTGGGTCACCCAGGTGATGGGAACTTGCAAGCCCAAATCAGAGCTCTCAGCAGCCCCTCCCTACTTATCTGAAGTAGGACAGAAAGACTGACACAGTCAAAGAAAGGTGAGTGTGGGAAACCTCAGAGCAGAGGTGTGCTTAAGGGTTTAGGGTCTGGGGTTTTATCGGGTTTTTTTGGGTAAAGGTCAGCATAAGGCATGATGTATACAGGTGATTCATAATTCCTTTGAAGTTTTGTCTTAAGAATAGGGTGTGTTGGTTTGGGACTTCAGCATTCTTTGTCCACATAGGTTTATTTACACTTCCAAAATCTGTCTCCTGACCTGGTTACAAAATTATTTGATTAACGGGCATGAAGAAGAGGAAAAAACAGCATATGAGTTAAGTTAAAGAGTAAGTTGGGCCTTTTAGCAGGCTAAAGTAAATTTTACAATGGCAAGACCTAATTGATACAATGAAGATATGGGCTGCGCTCTGATACTTTTCTTCATCTGGGGAATATCCAGGCATTCCAAGTTGCTCCTGGCCTTTGGAACTTCAACTAATTAACTCATTAACTCTGAGTCCTTTCTGGCTCTCTAGTTTTATCTTGTTAACTCTTTGAGTCCCTTTTGGTGGGCTATACTGACCTATTCTCCCTCCACCTGCTCATATCTATTTCTGCTTAACAAAACCAATATGATTGTATATCAATGATACTTCAATAAAAAAATTAATTTACCATCAACATAAAGGTTCATTTATGGACTCTCAATTCTGTTCTATGGATCTATATGCCTATGTGTATGCTAGGACCATTGTGTCTAGAAAATCATAGTTTTGCACTAATTTTTGAAATCAGGAAGTGTGAGTTCTCTACCTTTTTCTCCTTGTTCAAAAATATTTTGGCTATTCTTAATCCTTGCATGTTGATATGAATTTTAGGATCAGTTTGTAATTTCTGCAGGAAAAAAAAAAACCCAGAAAAACAGGCTGAGATTTTGATAGGGATGGTGTTAAGTCTGTCATCCACCTTTCTTAGCACCTGTTAATTTCTTTTTCTATGGGTGGTGTCTTTCAATGGGAGCTTTCATTTTTTTTTTTGCATTAAAACATTTTGCCTTCACATTTCTCCTGAAATGTTATAATTATATAATGTAGATGTTCACCTAATTTTCTGATCCTGATCATAAGAGTGACACATATGGACCAAGAAAATTTATTTATTAGACTATTGGGAGGTTGAGATCTATCTGCAAATATTTTAGTGCATATTGACACATACTATATGTGACAGGAAATTATAAGAAAAAGATTACTCCAAGGACAAACATTTCCAGGCAAATAATCTATTTGGAGGCTCATTCCTTGTGTTCCTTGATAATACTGTCCCATTTGTCATGGGATATGAGTTATTATTGTGATGAGGGGGTTGCAGTGGGTGGAATAGTGTCCACCCCAACTTCCTCACTACCCAGAATCTCAGAATCTGGCCTTATTTAGAAATTGGGTCATTGAAGATATAATTAGTAAGGGATTGGGATAGTATCATTCTGGATTAGGGTGGGCCTAAAACTAATGTCCTTATAAAAAGAAGAGGACCCAGAGACATACAGAGAAAAGGCCATGTGAAAACATAGGCACAGATTGAAGTGATGCAGCTATAAGCCAGGGATTGCTGGAAGCCCCTAGACGCTAGGAAGAGGCAAGGAAAGAATCGTCCCTAGAGACTTCAGAGGGGGCATGGCCCTATCAAAACTTGATTTTTGGACTTCTAGCCTCCAGGACTGAGAGAGAATAAATTTTTGTTTTAAGCCACTTAGTTTATGCTAGTTTATTATGTTACTCCTAGGAAATGAGTAAAGATATGCGAAATTAAAAATATTAAGAAGAGAGGAGATTTTGATAAGCATGAGCACTTTCAAATATACACCTTTATGCTTAGTTTAGAGGTCCGTAAACTATGGTCCACAATCCAGATCTGGCCTCCTGTCTGTCTTTGGAAATAATGTTTTACTGGAACACAGTCATGCCATCCATTTATGATTTTTTTATGGTTGCTTCAGTACTACAATGGGAGAGTTAAGTGATTGCAACAGAGAACTGTACATTCCACAAAGCCTAAAATATTTATTATATGTCCATTTAGAGAAAAATGTTTGCTGACATCTGACTTAAGTCATGAAACTGCCTACTCACTTCATCCCCACAGGTATCATGAAGAAAATGTAACTTTTAAAGATGGTGTTGTATTTGAAAGAATTAGGTTTGTCTATGAATGCAGAATTCTCAAAATAGCAGTGACTTAAGGGAGACAGAAGTTTATTTCTTTCATGTAAATTTACACAGTCTAAACCTGGTAATGGCAACCTTATGATCATCAGGAACTCTGGCACCTCCTATCTTGTTCATTTTCCATCTTCAACCTACAGTTTCCACAGCATAATCCAAGATGCAGTTAGCACATCTGTATTCTACTCAGTAGGAAGGGGGAAAGGAAAAAAGAACATACTTTCTTTTAAGGACTCTTCCAGGAAATGTCACACTTCTATTTATACCTCATTAGCCAGAACCTAGTCACATGTAGCCATAAGGAGGCTGAGAAATATAGTTATTGTTCTGAGAGGCAAAGTACACAGTTAAAAATCAGGGATTCTATTACTTTAGAAGGAAGGAATGTAGCTCTTAGGGAATGGACTAGAAATGTCTGCCACAGCAGTGAATCAGGCTGACTTTTGTCCTTTTTGCTATTCAAGGATATGAGGGAGGCCACTGTATCTCAAGGAAACTTCTTCTAATATTAACATGCTTATATAGGTTGAACTAATGACTGTGTACCATAGGGATGTATCTGTGGCTATTTCAGGAGTCCCACTGGAAACATGCTCAAGAATTTGAATCTAGAATGATTTTAGGGAAACAGAATCTATAAGACTTCATAACTGATTTCATGCGAGGTGGAGGGTGAGAGACATCTAGGGTAACACTCAGATGTCTGGCTTAAGTGACTAGGTGGACTCTTGGGCATACTGGCATTTGAGATATGAGAGAAAGAGGAGGTTCTTCAGTTTGATTTACTTGTAAGATTATTAATTACCCCCATGTAATGCTCAATTTTGGAACCTTTTAGTCTAAGTGAATATTTAAATCTCATTTTACAAAATGGCTATGTGGGTCCCAGAGACAAGTAGTTGTTGCCTTGCATGTCTACCCTTGCTTTATCTGAGCTCCTTCCATGTCACCCAGCCATCTCTCATCTCATGGAAAGTTTAACATGTGTGGCCCTGATAATTACTGAACATTTTTATTTCTGGACTTTCTAGGTTTCTTCTTACTGAGATGGCATCATGATATGTTATAGCACTATAATTGTATAAAATGCACTATCACATTATTGTGGTGTATGAGAAAAGATGGAGGTGGTAGTCAGGAATGTCAGGGGATCTGGTGTCCAACTGGCATGTTATATCATGTTATATTCAAAATATTATGGAGTGTGTTCTTGTGGGGTTTTCCTGTAACTTACAAATTCTCAATTCAATAAAATGATCATATTCCTCCAAATATCATATTATCTCTTCTCCTTTCATCTCCTACTTTTTTTTTTACAAAGGTAAAATTTTGGCTCATTTTAAGATTCAATAATGCTGCTTTTCAAATCAACTTATTAAAAAAACTGAAATCCATAGATAAACTGCAACAGTACAATGAG
>JAQQAC010010882.1:373803-459950 GCA_029783875.1 Phataginus tricuspis | reverse complement strand
GTGTGTGTGTGACATTTCTTTTAAAACTATTTAGGAGTTGCTGGCAGACATCATGACACTTCACCCATAAATCATTCATCATGTTTCTATAGGCATACCTTGGAAATACGGCAGGTTCTGTTTCAGACCACTGTAATGAAGTGAACATTGCCATAAAGTGAATATTTACAACAAAGTAAGTCCAGTGAATTTTTTGGTTTCCCAGTGTATGAAAAAGTTATATTTATACTATACTGTAGTCTATTAAGTGTGCTATACCATTATGTCTAAAAAATGTACATACCTTAATTAAAAACAATGTGTTGCTAAAAAATGCTAACTACATCTGAGCTTTTAACAAGTCATAGTTTTTTTTCCTGTTGGATGGTCTTGCCTTGATGTTGATGGCTGCTGACTGATCAGGTGATCGTTGCTGAAGGTTGGGGTGACTGTGGCAATTTCTTAAAATAAAAAAAACAATTAAGTTTGCTACATCCATTGATTCTTCCTTTCCTGAACTTCTGTGTAGCATGCAGTGCTGCTTGATAGCATTTTACTCACAGAGGGACTTCTTTCAAAATTGGAGTTGATTCTCTCAAACCCTGCTGCTGCTTTATCAACTAAGTTTATGGAATTCGTTAGGGAATTTGTTGTCTAAATCTTTATTGTAAGCTCAACAATCTTCACAGTATCTTAATCAGGAGTGGATCCCATCTCAAGAAACCACTTTCTTCGTTCACCCATAAGAAACAATTCCTCATTTGTTAAAGTATCATTATGAGATTGCAGCGTTTCAAATATAGTCATGCAAAAGCTTGAAATATTATGAGAATTACGAAAACGTGACACAGACACATGAAGTGAGCAAATGCTATTGGAAAAATGGGGCCAGTAGACTTGCTTGACATGTTGCAACAGTTGCCACAGACCTTCAGCTTATGAAA
Organism: Phataginus tricuspis; assembly: GCA_029783875.1. Lineage (NCBI taxonomy): Eukaryota > Metazoa > Chordata > Mammalia > Pholidota > Manidae > Phataginus > Phataginus tricuspis. Next base: position 459,027 of record JAQQAC010010882.1, on the reverse strand, counting down.
AATGCAGTACCTGCAAAGCACAGTAAAGCAAAGTGCAATAAAACTGGGTATGCCTAAATCTCCTAAGAACAAGACATTTTCCTGTATCACCACAGTAAAGTTGTCACATTCAGGAAATTTCACATTTATATACTGAGTCCATAGCCACAATTTCTTAATCATTCTATTATATCCTTTATAGCTTTTGCAAAATTTGATCCAGTACCTAATCAAGCATCACACATTGCACTTAGTTGTCATGTCTACTTCCCTTCAGTCTAGAACAGAACCTCAGTCTTTCTTTTATGACACTGACATTTAAAATGAGCACAAGCCAACTGTTTTGCCAGTTGTCTCTTAATTTGGTTTTGAGTTTCTTCATGTTTGAATTCAGGTTAATATTATTGGCAGGAATATTACATGTGATGTATCCTTCTCAAAGCATCATCATGAATAACATGATTTCAGTGTGTCCCATTTTTTATATTAGTTTGATCTTTGAGATAATATCTGCCAGATTTCTCCACTGTAATTCCCTAGGTAATTAACAAGTAATTGCTAGGGAGTTGCTTTTGAGACTGTGTGACTGTCCTGTTCTCCAAACAAGCTTTCAGCCAATTTTTAAGCATCCATTAATGATTCTCAATCAATTTTTACTATGGTAGTTATAAAACGGTGATTTTTCTATCATTCCTACTGCATTTTTAGTTGGCATTATTTTGTAAGGAAGAGCCTTCTCCTTTCTTCATATTATATTTAAAAGGTAATACATTTTGAGATGTAACCCACATACAGTGAAGTACATATATAGCTTAAGTGTTCAGTCAGTTTTGATGAAAGCACACACACAACTCAGACTACTATTAAAGTAGAACATTTCCTTAAGTTCCCTCATGACCCTACCAATCCATCCCCTCCAGGATCAACCACTGATTTTAATTTCTATCACCATCCATTAACACTGCTTATTCTAGAACTTCATGTCAATGGAATCATATGGTATAATGCTTTTAAGTCAGGCTTCTTTCACTTAGTATAATGTTTATGAAGTAGATTTAGTCTGTTGCACTCACACTTTTAAAAAATTTTAACTTTTTTTGGTATTAATACAGACTAATGGATTATTGTTTTAACAGTTTTATTGAGATAAGTCACAGGCTTCACAATTCACCCATTTAAAGTATAAAATTCAATGGTTTTTATGTTCACAGATATGTGCAATCATTATCACAATTTTAGAACATTTCATCACCTCAAAAACAAACCCTATAATCTTTAGCTTTCACCCCATCCCCGCTCTCAGGCCTAAGCAACTCCTAATCTACTTTCTGTGTCTATCGATTTTCCTATTCTGCACTTTCACATGAATGGAATCAAATAATGTATGATCTGGCTTCTTTAACTAGTGTAACGTTTTCAAGATTCATTCATGTCATGACATGAATTAGTACTTCATTCCTTTTTATAGCCAAATAATATTCCACTGTGTGGTTATACCACATTGCTTACCCATTTGTTAATGGATATTTGGGTTGTTTCAACTTTCTTTTTTAATTTCCAAATTATATTTAAAAATTAATTTTTTTATTGAAGTATCATTGATATACAATCTTATATTGGTTTCAAATGTACAACACAATGGTTCAACAGTCACCTATATTATTAAATTCTCACCCCCACTAGTGTGGTTACTATCTGTGAACATAGAAAGATATTATAGAATCACTGATTATATTCTCCATGCTGTACTACTATTCCTGTGACCAACTTATATTATGATTGAGAATTTTTGTGCCCCTGTATTTGCCTTACCCTCTCCACCCACATACCCTGACCCCTCCTCCATGGTGACCACTACTCCTCAGTGTCTTGACTAATGGACTTTTAATAATGTTTTATTCTTGTCATTCATTTGAAGTTCGAATTGTTCCAAAATTGACCATGGGAGCCTCTTTGATGTCCATGACTTTCTGACTTGTCTCCATTAGTTTTTGTGGAACAAAACTTACTTTCTGGAACAAAAGTATGATCCAGGTTCACCTGTACTTTTCCTGCCTCAACCATTGGACAAACAGATTCTCTATGGAGAAGTTTCAGAGGGGAATGGAATTTAGAAACCAAATCTGGGTGCTAGGTGAGCATCTTGCTATTGGCATTTTCTTGCTTTCCGGCTAATTAAAGGGATGATGTAGCCATCTACGTATTGAAACACATACATACAAGCCCATCTGTGCAGACACATGCACCCACGCAAACCTCTAAACACCAATGAGTTCTCCTTTCTTCCACAGTGAGAACTCTAGTCCCCACCCCAGCGACATCAATGACATAATGTGCTAAATTCTACAATACATGCGATATATATTTTAAATTATAATAACAATATCGTGACTTAGAACAAAACTCATAGGTAAATTCTTTTGCATTTTTTTGGTACCTAATGAGTACAGTGAAAGCACTGTTAGAAATTTTCTTGGATTCCTTTTTTTCTTCTGTGTGGTTATGATATCAGTATTCTACATAGTTAATTTGTATCTGCTTGTATACAATTTTGCAGTCAAGAATAGGGAGAAACCTGTCCTTTTTGATTTAATCTTATTTTTTGAATGTGTAAATCATTAAAATGATTCAAACATCAAAACTATAAGCTATATTTAGAGATATTTCATTCCTTTCTTACCCAGTAATCCTGTTCCTGTTTCCCATAGGTAACAAATTTGTTAGTTTTTGGTTTGTCCTTCCTACCATACTCATCAATCACTCTTTCCCCCACCACTTACCGCTTATGTCAGCTCCATGTAATAACTCTTGAGTGCCCCAAATGCAGCTTCCCAAATAGCTGTTCTACCCAAACTGGAGAGAAACTTTTATTTTGTAACCCCAGCTGGAGCTACTGCCACCAGGGCATCAGAAATTCTGCAGTTGAGGAGGCAATCAACTGTAGATACACTATGAACATAACCAGTTATTGGGAAAGTACATGGAAGCTAACTTTAAGGAAGCACTAAGAAGTAGAGAAGCCCTGTTATTCTTATAAAATATAGACAATGCTAGGAAGTCAGAATTTTTGGAGGACATTCATTTCCTGCTGAGCTACTCAAGGCACACTATGCATGGGTTTTCCCTGCCCCAGACACACAATACCATCCCCTTTTGCCATCTCTTAAGAATATTAATGAGTGTGTATATTTTTATTAAGGTATCATTGATATACACTCTTATGAAGGTTTCACATGAAAAACATTGTGGTTACTGCATTCACCCATCTTATCGAGTACCCCCCATACCCCACTGCAGTCACTGCCCATCAGTGTAGTAAGATGTCACAGAATGACTAATTGTCTTCTCTGTGCTACACTGTCTTCCCCATGACACCCCCCACACCATGTGTGCCAATCATAATGCCCCTCAGTCCCCTTCTCCCTCCCTCCCCACCCGCCCTCGCCCACCCCTCCCCTTTGGTAACCGCTAGTCCCTTCGTGGAGTCTGTGAGTCTGCTGCTGTTTTGTTCCTTCAGTTTTGCTTTGTTGTTATACTCCACAAATGAGGGAAATCATTTGGTATTTATCTTTCTCTGCCTAACATTTCACTGAGCATAATACCCTCTAGCTCTATCCATGCTGTTGCAAATGGTAGGATTTGTTTCTTTCTTATGGCTGAATAGTATTCCATTGTGTATATGTACCACATCTTCTTTATTAATGAGTGTATAATTTTAAAAAAGAAGTTAGGAGCTGGCTTCACACAAAAATTTGAGAACCTCTCAAAGGCATCTTGAGATCAATTTTAAATGAAGTTATTTAAATGATTTGTCAATGGAGGTGAACATCCCAGTGACAAAGAAACCCTATCTTGTTGAAATCCGTAGGGTACATCTACATACACTAAATTAGAAAAGTCAGTGAGAAATAAAGTTTTGTCTTAAAAGACATATAATCCAGCTTCTACTGCTAAAAGTGAAAGCAGCAACTGTAGCCAGAGCAGGGCTTTGGTCTCTCTCAGTGGTCATGGATATCCCTAGGGCCCAGATGCTGGTCTTTACTACCACTCTACGCTAAAAGAAATAGAACTCTTTGGGCAGGATTTGGTAAGATAATCCTGTGTCTTAGAGGAGGGAAAAATTCAGGATATGCTTGGAACATCATACTTCCAAAAATGAGAATATGCATAAGGATAACAGATAGAGTGCCAAGAATTAAAAGAAGTTAGCTAAATGGAGCTTCCACTGGCCAGGCTGTCACAATTTGAGCATTTAAAAAAATGGTTAATTGGAACTGCTTGAGAATGTAAGAGGCCAAGTGTTCATAATGATATTCAAGAACAAAGTTAATGTAATCAAGTGTGCCAAAACAGTTGCAAAAAGATGAATATGGCATGCATGATTCATTATTAATCTTAAAAAGCAATATGTATTTTTCTTGCTAAGTATGTGTACATGTATATACATGTATACACATATGTATGAACACCCATACACATATAGGGTATATATACTAGGTAGTTCTTCCTATTTCACTTAGACCAAGTACAAAGATGGTTCAACAGTTAATCAGCTCTAATAGTCACATATAATAACAAGTGTAAAGAGGTTTCAAAACTGTGTTGCAAAGTGAAGTTGCTAAGTATTCTATAGAGGAAAACTGACATTCTTCAGGCAGGAGCTAGATGGTTGTAATAATTATATTAATGAGGCATACAAAAGCCCTAAATAATGCTAGCCAAAAAACCACTGAACCAAAATGACAGGACAATGGGCAAGATGGTTTTTGGTAAGTTCACGTGTCAAAAATTTTAAACCTATATAAAAGGAAGGTCTTTAATAAAATGTCCCATGACATAACAAGTGATATTTTGTTTTAAGAGATTTTATAGATGACTTAAGGATCAGCCAATTGCTAATCCATAAATTATGCTTAATTTGTCTGAGATAGAATTATTATTTTGGGATGAGATTACAAAAATCTGAGGAAGGTGTACAAATAGCACCTGGTAGAGCCTAAACCTAGGAACATATGAAAAACCAGGATCTTGAGAAAGTAAGGGTAAGAAAAAATTAAATTCATGGAGTTAACATTTTTATAACTAATTTTGCTACAACTATTTTTATAGTCTGGGTAAATATTACCTGTTTCTTAAAGTGTTTACAGAATTTAATACAATCTAAAATTTTAAGTTTGCTATTTTAATGAAATGTTTAGAAGTGCTTAAATCTGAAGGCAGTACTTAAGAGTGGGGATATCTAATTTTAGAAATTCTTAAGTTTTTATTAGTCACACATCTATGAATGACAGCAATGTTAATGCCTTAAAGTTGGTTTCTTAAATTAATATATTAAACATTAGTCAAAATAAAAATAATGAATATTTTTCTCCAAGCCCACAAGACCTTTGGACATAAGAGAACCTAGCAACACAATGATCCTTCAATACTCGGAAGTTCTGAGAAAAAGAATCACACAGATTTCGATGTTTAGCAGCAATCTTTATTTTATTAACTTTAATATATTTTTCAAATGTTTTCAGAGTGTTAAACACTGCTCCAGGTTCTGTTTGTATCCACTGGATTAGGAATAAGATGATCCATATTCCAGTGACATTTCAGTTTGAGAAACTCTGAATAGTAAATCACGTACTATTTCGTCTATACTTTTTTCATAACAGAAGGGCAGTGACACCTGGCTGGACGGACCAAATGAACTGATATATGTGAAAGGGCAATATCTTGCCCCCCTAGGTAGAAATAAGTCACAAAACAGGTTTTTGAATTTGTACTACTCTGCTTCCTTACTCTGAGCACAAGTATTTTGATGTGTATTTAGGGTTCGCTCCTTAACTGGGGACATTTTGAAGAGGCAGAGTACATGAGAATGAATTCACACCAGAATGACATAGTTTACTGTACAATATAAGCATAATCATTTATGACCCTAACGAATATATATATAATAGACTACTAATTTTACAATTCCTATGGAGAATTGTTGAAAATCCTTGGCCAACTGTGGTCTGGTTCAATCCAGACATCTCTTCTCTGGGATTGTCCAAATTCTGTGGATCCTTTCTAAAAACCCCATATTCTCACTTTTCACCTGTGCTGAGATACACTGCCTTGTATTAGACCCCTTAGTACTCTGTGGAATATTCAGTATTTGTGTCTGGTTGCAAAATTAAATTTTGATTAAAGCTTTTACCAACTGTAATTAATCATGACTTCTTTTTCTGAGACTTCACCTTAGCGTACTCTCTCTCTTCCTGGAAGCTGACTGCCCTATCCTCTGCCTCCTTAATGGCAAATGAATGTTAAATTTAGCTCTTTTTCATGAGGAGATACCTCCAGAACTGATCTACCCTGAAAATGGGTCTCAACTACACAGATGTTTGAACAGAACTACTATTAGAAATCCTCCCTGACTACAGGAACTCAAGGTTTTGTTACCTATTTCACACCCACTGATATGTGGGACATTAAGTGTCCTTTGAAAAGTTTAATTTTTGTGATGAAATGAGTTGATTAATTTTTTGGTTTTTAGTGTTTTGATTTTTTTAAAGGCTTAAAATAATTTCAGCTTTGACTGAAAATATCAAAAGTCCTATAAAATCTAGTCCTTCACAGGGAAAAATAAGGAAGTCCTGAATGGGGAGATAGGTTAGAATGAGGTTGAAAAAGCAGGGGGAATGCATTCATACCTTAGTCTCATGGCTTCTTTAGCCCTGCCTGAGAAGACTGAGAGAAAAAGAAAGTGAAGCAGCCCCTTAGTTGAAGCTGTATATGGTTTATGACAGTTTTTACATTTATAATTCTTTGGAACATCAAAATGTGATTTCTGTCAAGGCAGTAATAATAAAAACCAAATTAAGCCACCTTAAATTCTTTTTGAGTAAAGATGTTACATAAATATATTTCAATAAGTAAAATGAATTATTAAGCCAATTAGAAATATTTCCTTATTGTTTATAAAACTGGCAAGGCTTTTCCCTGGTTCTTAGCCTCAACATGGCACCCCAGCTCACCCTCTGGTATAGTTTACTACCCCATGTCTTCCATAGTGGTGCAGGGAGGCATAGGTATTCTTATCCCCTGGTTATTATAAAAAACAACAAACACCTCCTCTCTATTCAAACCTGCAAATATAGCAGAAATAACAGTATTAATTTAAAAATCTGTTTAAAATTAGAACAGGATAGAAAAGTAGACTTTTCTGCATCACTTTTCAAAGTTCATCAGTATGACACTCAGTCTCCTCCAAGACTTTAAAAAGTGAATATAGGACTTGTTTGAAAGTCCTATGAAAATAATGCAAGGATTGCTAAAAAGATAATAAAATATTGCCATTTCCTATCACATTGTTTCTCAAACGGTACAGATTTAGGTGATACATTAATGGGTATTTTTAATTTCAAAGTTATATATTTACTTTGATGGAAATTAGAACAAATATAATTAGCACATGAAACTCATAATTTCCATAAATAGTAATTCCTAGGAAAGGCTAAAAATTCTGAGTCCTTTTAAAGAAAAATATTAAGTAAACACTATGGTTAAACTGTAATATTGAGAAATAGTGCTCTTTTCTGATTATTTCAAGTTTTGTGACTGGTTACACTATATCACTGCCTTGATTAATCAATGCTTGTATCATTTAAAAACTTTATACCATATAACTCATAGATGAATAATTATAGGTTATTGCCTACAGTATTTCTGTTCATTAAAAAAAGTTTTGTATCAGATTTGGAATGTGACTCCTAATATAATATTGTTTATAAAATATTTTCTCTATTTAAACCCTTTCCTGGAATATAATATGTTACTAGTATAAGATCTAAATTTACTTGATTTCTATGTATAAAATATTTTCACTATTTAAACCCTTTCCTGGAATATAATATGCTCCTAGTATAAGGTCTAAATTTATTTGGTTTCTATGCATTAAAAGTTTATTGATAAGCTTTCTCTCTGCTATGAATAATTTGATATTGAATAGAATGAAAAGGTATTATCAAAAAGTTTCCTATATTTATATAATCATATGATTTCTCCCCCATGAGTTACATGCTGCTGAGTAAGTGAAGGACCGTGGCTTAAGGTTTTCTCACATTTATTATATTCACATTTCTCCCGGGTATGGATTTTCCTATGTTGATTAAGGTGTGCACTCTGGCTAAAGGCTTTTGCACATTCATTGCATTTATAAGGTTTCTCTCCTGTATGAGTTCTCTCATGCTGATTAAGATGCGTCCTCTGGCTAAAGGCTTTCCCACAAAAACTACATTCATAAGGTTTCTCTCCAGTATGAAGCCTGTGATGTTCAGTAAGGGATGTAATACGGCTAAAAGCTTTACCACATTGATTACACTTATAGGGCTTCTCTCCAGTGTGGATTCTCAGATGTTGGGTAAAGGATGAATGTTGACGGAAAGCTTTCCCACATTCATTGCATATAAAAGGTTTTTCTCCTGTGTGAATTCGCTGATGTTGAATAAGATGTATCCTCTGGCTGAATCTTTTCCCACATTCATCACACTTATAGGGCTTCTCCCCTGTAAGGACTATCTGAGGTTGAGCAAGAGATGAGTTATGGCCAAAGGCCTTTCCACATTCACTGGGCTTCTCTTCAGTATGAATATGATTAGTAAGAAAAATATGTTGATTGAAGATTTTTCCACATTCATTATATACATAAGGATTCTCTCTTACATACTTTCCCTGATAGTAAATCAAGCCTGAATTATGCTTGATGCTATTTCCTTGTGTATCAGAATTAAGGGGTATTTTAATTGGAGGAATTCTCTGATGCATAATAAGGTTTGAATTTAGATTATAGTTTCCCCCAAATCTATTACATTCAAGGCTTTCCACCTGTGTGATCTTTTTGTGGGTAAAAGATACCTGTCCTAAATGTCTCTGCTGGTTTTCTTGGTTATACTCTAACTGGTAATCAAAATCCCAGAGTCCTCTTAAGATGGAGTACCAGAAACTGTCTCCTGTTAGTTTCTCCATTATCATATCATGGGTTTGATTTTCATCAGAAAAATTCTGGTTTGGAGTTGATTTTTTGATTTCAGGTCTAGTCTCCCCATCTAAAAGAAATTCAGAACATACAAACATTTTGCAGTATTCTCTAAGTTTTGAAAAAGAAATTGCTGCACAATGAATTATCTAGTGAAACAGCAATAATGTAGACAAGGTATATGTGACATTGAAAGTTTTAAAATATAGCCATGTAACAGAAAGACTATAAAAGGATGACAAGAAGCAGTGGACAGGGGGATATTTTAAAACGTATGGCAATCATAAAAACAAGAGATCATCCAGGAGTATTCATGGTTCAAAGGAAAAGGAAAGGAGAATAATAAGTATCAGAAAAAGGTCTGTGTTCAGAGGTGGAAGACATTAGAGGAAAGACTACTTGGAGAAGACAGGTCCAAGCCTAGGACCTATAAATCTCATCTGTGGATTATTCCATTGTAATGCTAGCTTTATTTAGAAAGCATTTCTTCCTAGCTTTAATTTTTGTTTAAAATGATAAAACTAATACTTCCTTATAGTAACATATTCAAATAATATGGAAATGCATAAAGTTATAATTCTAACCTAGAGGTAATCATTAATAATTGGAGATGATCTTGCCAGATTTTTCCTACATTCACACAAATATAAATGTAAACCATATTTTGAACAAGCCTGGCTCATGGGCTGTGATAAACACAAAACTTCATTTCAATCTCCTACCACTTTTCAAAACTTTACTTAGTGGGGGTATTTTCCTCTGCTTCTGAATGGAGATCTGGGCAGGTCCCATGGCTTTCCCCCTAATTCTTAGGTAACAGATACTCCTGAGTCACAAACACAGTCTCTATTCAGTAATTAAAATAGTCATGTGCATTAGTCAAAATTTGAAAATTAATTCCTTTCCTCTCCTCTGAGCTGTTCCAGGGATATTCCTCCTCCTCCTCTCCCTGCTGACCCCCTCCCTGACTCTACTTTCTCCCTGCTAGTTTTTCCCTGACTCTACTCTCTCACTTCTTTCTCTACTTACTTTCTTGCTTACCTCTTCCTTCATTCACGACTGTTGTTTAGTTCCTTCCCAGAAAGAGTTGGAGGGTAGGAGCTGAGTGGTGGGAGGAAGGTTTAAGAGATAGGCCAATTTATGTATATTGGGTACCCTGACATTTTCAGGTTGGCAGATGGCTAAAATGGACTCACTTTTGGGAACTTTTATGACTCATGGGAGTTTGTAGCTGAACCTCTTTCTCTCCTGTCATTTCCATGATCTAGATAGATACATCTCTGTTTTGGGTAGTCCCTTGGGACTAGCCCTGGAACATGAATCCTAGTGGACAAGATCCAATATCATGTTGGATGACTCATGAAAAACACTCATGGTGCCTTGCCCCTATAAACTTGGGTAGTGCAGACTGATCTGAACCTATCAGCTTCTCCTGGCTCACTCATGAAAGCCATTTCATTTAGTCCGCTGTTTCTGGGCCTTGAACTGCTTTAACTTTCTCAGATGTGAGTCATGCATTAGATTGGTCTTCAGACCACAGGGACTATATATCAAAGCCGTAGGAGTGGTGGCCTTGAAGCTGGCACTTATGATTGCTGTCCTAATTAGGACACTTGACAGTAAAAGGGGGCACCATTAATAATTATGTCAAGAACTGGGAAAATAAATTGTAATTATGCCATCGTATTTTATATTTTGCTGTTTTATATTACTGCATATCATGAACACATTTCCACATCAGCAAATACATTTTCATAGAATTTTTAAAGGTCTGTAAAATATCCAATTTTGTGGATTTACCAAAGTACTTTTAATCAATTCACACCTAGGTTATATTGGAACTTACTGTTATCACAAACAGCACAGTAAGAGTAGTTAGTTGGCTGAACATAAAATAGGAATTTTCAAAAGAAAAACTCTAAGTCAGAAGATTATGAAACACAGATCAATGTGATTAAAGATGTACAAAAAAGATAATTAAACTATTTCAACCGAATTATCAATAGGACCACTTTATTTTCAGCCAAAATGCTTTTGTCTACCAGGGATTTTGACTCTAAAATGTTTAGAACGACTCGCTGTAGCTCTTTAAACTGTCCTTAATGTTCTCTTAACACCACGTCCACAGCCTGCTAACCTGGCTCATGGAACCACAGGTAAGTATGGTGTTCCAAGCTCCTACTGCCTAGCATTAGAGTTTAGGGCATTAGTCTCCTAAATTTTAGCTTTCAGAACTTTTGTTTATCCCTAGAAACATGGCAGCCTGATCAGCATGTTCATGGCCACTTTGTTGACTGCCTTCTTTCTAATCTTGCTTCTATGAGGGAAAAGGGAAAACTCCTGGTGTCTGACAGCTTACCACCTAATGATATCAGGAGGAATGGTTGTGCTGTACACATGGACTGTACAGGCACTGCTTCCTGACTTTGAATACCTTCAAGGCACATCAGATCACCAATCACAGGGTTGCCTATCTACATTCAGGGGGATGCCAGGGGACAGGGTTTAGATTTCAGCTTGAGAAATGATTACCTTGGGCTTCAAAGCAGTTTTGAGAATAAACTCTATTCCATTTGCCCCAGCTACTTACCTAAGTCCCCATGTTAGTACAAATGAGTGCAACTACCCTTAAAAGGAGGGTGGGCACCAAGGAGGATGACCACCCTCATCACCCCATGTATACAGGAGCATGTAGAGGTGCTGTTCATTCATTATCCACTAATTTCTTCCTGATTTGGCCTTACCTGGCTAGAAAACCAATCATTCATGGAAACACCCAAGCCCTGCTTTGTACTTTTGTCTATCCCCTATCAGATCTTGTATTGCCTAACTCATTGTTGCTTGAGATTACAGATGAAAGTGCCACTTGGGAAGAAAGTGTTTTCAGATGTGGAAGCAAAAGAGTTTCCCCTGCCTACACCGTGAGAATGACATGCAATCTATCTTGTGCCCGAGTCCTAACTTAAATAAGTATAATGTCACAGTAACAGCTACAGACTAAGGCTCTACCTTCTGAGAGGGGTTCTTCAGGCTTTCATTATTCTTACAGGAGCCTAAGGGAACTTCATAAATAAAAACAGGGGATTTACATAGACTATTGTAGTCTCAATGGTATTATTATCTGTCCCCACTGACTCTGTATTTCCTGGATCAACTCCAGGGGTTATGGGCCTTAAATAAAATTCAATTTCTAGGGAATTTATAACATACTTTGTATTAAGAAAGGGTACCTTCCAGACAGGGCCTTGGTCAATATAAGCACACTGTGATGTCACTGGGTAACTTAATACCCTGCAGGGCCTTCTGTACCACTGCATACGCCACCAGTAGACACCCTGTTTAGCGTCACCCAATGACTTTTGAACTGGATTATTCAGGAAGTAGAGAGGAAGGAAACAAGAATCAAGAGGAAAGGAGAGAGGGAGGGAAGGAAGGAGGGGGAAAAAGAATTAGGGAGACAGGGAGCGAGGAAAAAAATTTTTTAAGTTTATTATTTCTACTTGCAAAGCATTGTGGTATTTCCAGTTCTTTTTTCGTTAAAAAAATGTACCATGGTTATATTAATTTAGTGGGTAAAAACTGATTAAAAACTAAAACAGAACAGGCTAAAAAAGAACAGAAAATATGAACGCTCATCAGACACAGTGATAAGGATAAATGTTTGGCAAAACTTTCTTTCAGTTTTAGAGATTATACAGATCTCATGGGCTGCAAGAAAAATACATTTGTTAATGAGAGTGGTGGTCATAGAGAGTTAAAAACTACTGCTTTACCAGAGGTTGGCAAGCTTTTTTTATAAAGGGTTCTGTGCGCGCTGTTGTAATACTCAACTCTGCTTTATATTGTGCAAGCAGCCATAGACAATATGTAAGAGAGTGAGAATGATTCTAGAATGCATTACTATAAAACTTTACTTAAAAAATATGTGACTCTAGACTATGTTTTGTTCATCCAAAGAGTCTACAATGCCAAACTGGGTATGTGGAAAGGAAGCTCTCTGATTAAGGTCTAAGATACCTTTGTGTTGACTGGTGGTTGCAATGTATGAGAGTGCTTTCTTCCCTATGGACTCAACAGTGTGTGTTATCAAACCTTTGGATTTTTGCTAGTCTGATAGGTAAGAAATGGTATTTTTTGTAGTTTCAATTTGTTTCTCTTACCATGAATGAGACTGAACATTTTTTCATGTTAAAGGTGTTTGTATTCCTTTATCTAAGAATCATATTTGTGTATTTTTCTATTGGGCTGTTGGCCTCTTATTGATTTAGAGGAGACTTATATGTTAATGGGTGATTAGCCTTTATATAGTGGTAAGCATTTTCATCTTTGCTACTTATCTTTTTTACTTTGCTTATTATTCTATACCATGGAGAATTTTGGGATTTGTGTGTGTTGAATGTATGAATCTTTTCTTTTATGGCTTCTAGATTCTGAATCATAGAGGAAACTTCCCATTTCAATGCTGTATAAAAGATCTCCCTATGTTTTATTCCAGATCTCTTATGTTTTCATATTTTACATTGAAAGTCTCTGATCCCTTTGGAGTTTTTCTTGATTTAAGGGGTAAGCTATGGATCCAATGGCTACCCATTATTTATTAAAGGTCTATTGTTTAAATACTAGTTGTCTTAACACCATTTATTAAGAAATCCACGTTTTCCCTCCTAATCTGAGATAATGCTTTTATCATATACTAAACTCCTGCATGTATTTGGGTCTATTTCTAGATTTCCATTCTGGTCAGTTGGTCTGCCTTGTTTTAATTAATGAAATTTTATTATGTATCATCTAGCCCGGATAATCCCTCTTACTGTTTTCCTTTCAGAGTTTTCCTGATTATCTTTGTGTTTTGGATTTCCCATGTGAACTCTACAATGAGCTTATTTACATCCTCTTAAAATCTTGTAGGCACTTCGTATGGGATTACATTATGTGTACCGTAGAGACACTGACTTGATTGTTCCTTTACCTTCTTTACTCTGTTTCAACAATCTATTTACCTGGCCATACAGTTATGTAAGATATCTCAAACTCAGTGTCCCACTCTCTTGTCCAATGAGTGGATTTATTCACATTATATTTACTTTCTGACCTCATCAAGAACCCATTTCTTTGACTCTTTTGTTATTTTCTAGTGTTCAGTCCCCTTCAGACCTTACTTCTTGGCCCTTCTTGCACTCTCTGTCAAATCACCTGATTAACTGTCTTTCACAGTTTTCCTCCTTGAGTCCCACTAGCCTAACAGGCCCTCAACCTAGGCTCTACAAACCATTTCCAGGGCTGAATAACAGGAGAAATGGCTTGGCCCTGGAAATTAGAAGCCACAAATGTATAGAGCAAAATCTCATCTGGGCCCTCAAAGCTCATCAGTAACCCCTTACTCTTTTTTTGATCAGCTTCCACTGATCTCAATAAGCTTAGCAAGCAGGTGACCCTCAGGTTCTCTACCTGTCTTCCCAATTCCTTTACATTCAATAGAAGACCTTGCCTCCTACTTTACCAAGAAAATAGGAAGCATCATGTGTGAACTCCCTAAAATCTTATACCAACAAACTTATTTAGATACAAAATCACCCTAAACTCCTTTTTTCCAGTCTCATTCTCATCTCTTCTAGAACTTTGCTCCATCTCTTTATCTATTTTCTACTTATCCTCTTTACTGACTTCTTCCCTTCAGCATTATAAACATGCTAAAGTGATTCTTGCTTAAAACAACCCTCCTTTTACACTACCTCCTAGTCTAGTAAATATCCTTTTTATTGTCTCCTTTTCTCATTGTAGCTTCTTGTACAAGTACCGATGCTTACTAACTCTACTTTCTTATCTCCTGTGCACTCAACAATGTACAATCAATTGTTCTTCTCATCACTCCCCTGTCATTTCTCTCATTGATATAATTTCTAACTTCTCTGTTGCTAAATCCATTAAACACTTTCCAGGTCTCATCTTAGCTAGGAAGAGATTTACAGAGATCAGCAGATGTCAATAACATGAAGGAAGCAATATCCCAGACAGCATATCAGAATTAGGTCACATAAACCAGATTATTCCCTCAATCAAAAATATTCTGAGACATCCTCATAACAAGAACCACTGATTGTGTCTCACAGTATAATGCAAAAATGCAAGTAGTCTCCTTGGAGACTACCTGTCCTCGATAACAAAGAAGAAATCACTTATTCAAGCAAATCTGTGAACCAAGAGCCTTGAGCATCCACATATAGTTGTATAATGAAATATGGAAATTTTCTTAAGTTAACAATTATTTTCTCTAGTTGGGGGTCTGTGGGTAGGGACATAATGGGAGATACTGTGTATCTTACGCATGGCCAGCCTGTGTGCCTGGGGAAAGAACAGTTCTCCCTCATGCTGGAGGTGCCCACCTTGACAATTCACCTGAAAAGGGAGTTTTTCATGTTCTTCCTTCAGTTTCCTACTCCCCAATTTCCAGGATGTGGAGATTCATAGAAATGATGTGATCCACTGTTGTCAGGGATAATGCTAGGGGTTCTTGACAAAATGTTTTAATTATTAGCCTCTATCCATGGAATTTTAGCACTGGTCAGGCCAAAATATAGGTTCAGTGAGGCTGAAATAGGAACAAGTTGTCCTACCTAAGACAACTGAGAGCACTGAGAGCCAGGATAGCCAAGTCAAAGTCAACTTGAAAAAGATGAAGTTTGATGACAGAAAGCCAAGTCCAGATGATGTAACAAGGTGTCAGAGCAAAGAATCAGAGTAGGAACTAAATAGAAATGGGTAGGTTAGCCTGGCTTAATGGACCAGAGTGAAAAATACCTAAGTCAGTATACATCTGCCATAAATTTAACAGTCAACTACCTGCTAAATCAGGCAGAGCACTTTAGTTGCTAAGCCAACAAGAGGGAGCTAAGGTTTTGGATTTTTTGGATTAAGAAGTCTCATATTTAGTGAGATGCTTTAAAGAAGAGTATGAAATTAATAGAGCCAGGTTTTGAAATATTTAATTAAAATGATATTATGATATTCACAAAAAATATAATCTAAAATCTGGGAAGGTAATGTGGGTGAAAAATTGAGGCTAGGAATGTAGAAATTGTTAAATAACACAGAAGGGCTACTTAAATGCAATGTACTAATAAGAATGGAACACCAAGACCACAGGAATACCTGCCTTTAGAAGAATAAGGAGGGAAAGAAGGTAGTAAAGGAGCAGGTGTAGAGGCTAGAAGAGGCAAGAATAGTGTGTATCGCAACCCAGGGTGGAAGAAAATTTCAAGAAGTAAAGCCAACACAATCACATGCAACAGGATCATAGGAGACAATAATGGTGTTTTTTTTAGCCACTGGATTTGACTAGAAGAAAGTAACTGGCAATCTCCAAGAAAACAATTTTAGTAGTACATGTAGGAGAGGAGTCATACCATAAAGGTGATCAAGAAAATTGAAGCTATGTTTTTAGACAAGTTTAAAGAGTTTGATAAAAAAAGGAAAATGAAAGAATAAAAAGTAAGCAAAAATAAAAGAGGATTTTTGGTATGGAAGAGAAAGATTTAAAGAATACTGGAGAGAGAATGTATGCCTAAAAAATAGAGTGTTATGTGAAGATTTCCACCACCAAGGTATTTATGGGTATTCAAATGAATACCTTCAAAATAACTTGTGTAAATTTTTTTATAATAAGTAAAAATTATCTCTAATCAGAAAAAGAAAATGAGAGCCTCTTCCACTATGGAATTTGTCAAATATGAACTGGATTTTTGAAAAGGTCTCCGTATTCTTTAAATCCCAGAGGGAGGTATCTGGAGCACACTAAGTTGAATATTTCAGAAGTGACTGTTTCCCTTCACTGAGTAGCAGATACCCGGGTGTTTGCTTCTTACCTGGATGAGTGTCCACTGAGTTGTCTCTTTCCATCATCCATTGCTCCTCTTGCTCCAACTGAGTGATAACCTCTGGCTTATAAAGTTGATGCCCTTTTCATGGGAAAAGTGTATGTGTTAGAAGTTTATACTGTGAACAAAAGTCTCTCTCAGAAATAATTTCCAACCTTTCTAGTCTTTAGGGCCTCTGGATTTGGAAAGGGGAGACTTCAGAGGCATCAAAATAAGGTTGCCTCCCTTCTCAATATCAATAAAGCCCTTTTACCTGAGGAGAAAGCAGGAAACAAAGGTTTGTTTCCAAAATTGACTAGCATTCTTCTTTCCTGACCTGAACTATATTCACAAAAGCTTTGGAGATATCCATTACTTAAGGAAATAAACCCATCTAAGAATGGGTTCCAGTTTTACAGGATTGTCATCCTTACCCAGTGCCACCAGATTCCTATAGTTCTCCAGCATTACGTCTCGGTAGAGATTCTTCTGAGCAGGGTATAGCTGGTCCCATTCCTCTGTGGTGAAGTCCACAGCCACATCCTGGAATGTCAGTGATTCCTGAAACATCAAGTACATGCCTGCTTAGCCGGGGATCTGTGAGAGAAGGGGCAAAGATACAGCAGTAGACAAAGAGTAGGATGTTTTAGCCATTGTCCTGACAGTCTTCAGAATTTGTGAAATAATTAGTACCTGTCTTTTCACCATTTTTCAAGATGTAAAAATGCATGAAATAATGCTTGCTTTTAAGCTTTTTACAACTTGTAGGGGCAAGACTTTCATATCATTTAAATAATTTAAAAAACCACATGGGAAATTCATGCTATAAGATTTCAGAAATGAAGGAATTCAGGCCATGTTGAAATAGTAAAAGCAGATATCATGTTGGTAGATCTTGTGTAAATCCCTAACAGATTTTAAAATTTTGAACAGAAGAGGAAAGAGGCTATTCCATTGGTTTAAAAAAGCAACAAGGGCAAACAGGTTGAGAGTAGAAGGCACATGATGTTGGGATCAGTAAAAGAAACTGCCTTGTTACAGGTAGGAATTTCAAATAAAAAAGGATGACCTCTAAATTTCCTCCATTGTTAATGCTTTTTAACCTTTTTGTTTTAAGAGACACAGACATGCAGACACACCAACTCAATTCTTCAGAATCAGTAGAGTGTGATGTTCCAAGTAAGTGGTTTTTTCCCTAAGATTCAATATTTAAGTCACAGTTCTGGCATTTTATTTAAATTATTTTTCATGCTTTGATAACACATCTTTCTCAAATATATTTCAATTCATTGATGTAGGCAATTTAGAGATGAGTCATTGAGGCTAGAAGAAATTGAAATTTATCCAAGGATGTTTTGAGACCAAACCTCAATTTGGGCTTGTCTAATGTCTCCTCATGAGTAGATTTACATTATGTACTTTTGGCAGGACTAGTATAGAAGGGCTACTGGGTTCTTCTCAGCAAGTCATATCAGGAGGCACATGACTGGCAATGGTAACTTATAATTTGGTTAAGGTGGCTATCTAACAGTAATTTCTACTGGAAGACTACTATTTCATCCTGTAATTAAAAGGTGGCTTGTTGGGGAGATACTTTGAGACTATGTAAATATTTTATTGCTCCTCAACCTTTCATCTACTAGTTTTTAGCATCCACTGATAATTTTTGCCTGGATCAACTATAATTATGATGGTTGCTGAATAGTGCTTTTCATCATTCTTTGTACATTATTAGTTGACCTTCTACTGTGATGTCAGCAGATGTCAATAACATCTTTAATTTATATGAGGTGGAATTACTTTTTTCAGTAAGTTATAATTTACTATTACTATTTTAATACTGATTGTCCTAGATTTAGCCTATAGGAGCCCCTTCAAACTGGCTTTGTGTCCTTCAACATATCCTTATCATTCTTTGAGCACTTCTTTATTTTCTGGGATGGAAAGATGTTCTTTCAAGGTTCATATTGTACTTTCTTCCCTCAAGCCCAAATCAGCCATTTTCCAAGGATCCCTGGTTCCTTTTAATGGTACAATACTGAGTGGTTCTGCTTCCAACTACAGGATCTGTAGTTGGAGGGTGTCGTGTTCTGCTCTGCTGGTCAAATACTGAGTGGCTATGTCTGGTTCTTTTTAATGGAAAATGGCATTTAGAAACCAAAATCTGAGCACTAGGTTTGTTGAATGCTACTGGAGTTAATTATTGCTCCTAGGCCCTATATGTAATAATATAATAATAATCAGTGGCTGTATCTGCAAAATAGATGTATATATATATATAAAATGATGTATGTATACATAAACACAGACACACTCTTTCATATCCATTTCTCTATGTAGCTATATGTATTAAAACCAATGAGATCACACTGATACCTCTAATTCTAATCCAACATTGTAGGGTTCATTGTATCCTTCTCTCTTCATATTTGTTCCCTTCTCTGACCTGGCTGCCATTATACACAACATATTTATTTGCTCAATCTTATAATGTAAACAAAATGGTCTCAGTGTTGCTAACACCTGTCTCTGCACAAAAGCAGCCTACAAATTAAAGAATTTGGTAGAGTCATTTTTCTTTTACCCTCAAGGTGTTAAGTACCACTGTTTAAGTTTAAAGGTTAACTCGATTTCCAGATTCTTCCAGTAATTCCTGGTTACATGAGTAATTTGAAATATAGTTTAATTAATTTGGTCCTGTTTGCAATAAATTTTAGGCCCTCCTTCTATACACCCCTCTGCCCTCCCGCCATTCCATCTTTTTAACCCCAATCCCATTCAAGGCCTGTAGGCAACCAATCTCAGTAGACTGAATATCATCCTTCCAGTGTCTCTTTTTGTTCAAATTAACAGATATATGTATATGTATGTTTTTATTTCCGCTTTATTAACAAAACAGTATACTATAGATACTGTTTTGCATGTTACTTTTTTGACAGACCAGTTTATCATGGAAATTCTTCCACATCAGTTCATAAATATCTTCCACACTCTTTTTTTTTATTTTGGTATCCTTAATATACAATTACATGTGCAATATTATGGTTATTAAACTACTCCCTTCATCAGGTCCCCGCCACCAACCCCATTACACTCACTGTCCATCAGCATAGTGAGATGCTATAGAGTCACTACTTGTCTTCTCTGAGTTGTACAGCCCTCCCCGTACCCCTGCTACCTTACGTCTGCTAATCGTAATACCTATTTTACGCTCTTATCCCTCCCTTCCCACCCATCCTCCTCAGTTCCTTTCCCTTTGGTAACTATTAGTCCATTCCTGGGTTCTGTGAGTCTGCTGCTGTTTTGTTCCTTCAGTTTTTTTCTTTGTTCTTATACTCTACATATGAGTGAGATCATTTGATACTTGTCTTTTTCGCCTTGGCTTATTTCACTGAGCATAATACCCTCCAGCTCCATCCATGTTGTTGCAAATGGTAGGATTTGTTTTCTTCTTATGGCTGAATAAGATTCCATTGTGTATATGTACCACATCTTCTATATCCATTCATCTACTGATGGACACTTAGGTTGCTTCCATTTCTTGGCTAATGTAAATAGTGCTGCGATAAACATAGGGGTGCATATGTCTTTTTTAAACTGGGCTGCTCCATTCTTAGGGTAAATTCCTAGGAGTGGGATTCCTGGGTCAAATGGTATTTCTATTTTGAGTTTTTTGAGGAACCTCCATACTGCTTTCCACAATGGTTGAACTAATTTGCATTCCCACCAGCAGTGTAGGAGGGTTCCCTTTTCCCCACATCCTTGCCAACATTTGTTGTTCTTTGTGTTTTGGATGTTGGCCATCCTCACTGGTGTGAGGTGATATCTCATTGTGGTTTTAATCTGCATTTCTCTGATGATTAGCGATGTGGAGCATCTTTTCATGTGCCTGTTTGGCCATCTGAGTTTCTTCTTTGGAGAAGTGTCTATTCACGTCCTCTGCCCATTTCTTAATTGGATTATTTGCTTTTTGTTTGTTAAGGTGCATGAGTTCTTTATATATTTTGGATGTCAACCCCTTATTGGATATGTCATTTATGAATATATTCTCCCATACTGTAGGATGTCTTTTTGTTCTACTGATGGTGTCCTTTGCTGTACAGAAGCTTTTCAGTGCTTGATATAGTTCCACTTGTTCATTTTTGCTTTTGTTTCCCTTGCCCGGTGAGATATGTTCATGAAGAAGTCACTCATGTTTATATCCAAGAGATTTTTGCCTATGTTTTTTTCTAAGAGTTTTATAGTTTCATGACTTACATTCAGGTCTTTGATCAATTTTGAGCTTACTTTTGTGTATGGGGTTAGACAGTAATCCAGTTTCATTCTCTTACATGTAGCTGTCCAGTTTTGCCAACACCAGCTGCTGAAGAGGCTGTCATCTCACCTCTGTATATCCAAGGCTCCTTTATCATATATTAATTGACTATATGTTTGAGTTAATGTTTGGATTTTCTATTCTGTTCCACTGGTCTGTGGGTCTGTTTTTGTGCCAATACCAAATTGTCTTGATTACTGTGGCTTTGTAGTAGAGCTTGAAGTCAGGGAGCGTAATTCCCCCTGTTTTGTTCCTCCTTCTCATGATTGCTTTGGCTATTTGGGGTCTTTTGTGGGTCCATATGAATTTTAGAATTATTTGTTCCAGTTCATTGAAGAAAGCTGTTAGTATTTTGATAGGGATTGCGTTGAATCTATAGATTGCTTTAGGTAGTATAGCCTTTTTGACAGTATTTATTCTTCCTAGCCAAGAGCATGGGATGAATTTCCATTTGTTAGTGTCCTCTTTAATTTCTATTAGTAGTGTTTTGTAGTTTTCAGGGTATAAGTCTTTCACTTCCTTCATTAGGTTTATTCCTAGGTATTTTATTCTTTTTGATGCAATTGTGAATGGAATTGTTTTCCTGATTCCTCCTTCTGTTAGCTCATCATTAGTGTATAGGAAAGCAACAGATTTCTGTGTCTTAATTTTGTATCCTTCAACTTTGCTGAATTCACATATTAGTTCTAGTAGTTTTGGAGTGGAGTCTTTTGGGTTTTTATGTACAATATCATATCATCTGCAAATACTGACAATTTGAATTCTTCTTTACCAATCTGGATGCCTTGTATTTCTTTGTTTTGTCTGATTGCCATGGCTAGGATCTCCAATACTATGTTGAATAACAGTGGAGAGAGTGGGCAACCCTGTCTTGTTCCCGATCTTAGATTAAAAGCTTTCAGCTTCTCGCTGTTAAGTATGATGTTAGCTGTAGGTTTGTCATATATAGCCTTTATGATGTTGACGTACTTGCCATCTATACCCATTTTGTTAAGCGTTTTAATCATGAATGGATGCTGAATTTTGTCAGATGCCTTTTCAGCATCTATGGAGATGATCATGTGGTTTTTGTTCTTCTTTTTGTTGATGTGGTGGATGATGTTGATGGATTTTCGAATGTTGTACCATCCTTGCATCCCTGAGATGAATCCCACTTGATCATGGTGTATGATCCTCTTGATGTATTTTTGAATTCGGTTTGCTAATATTTTGTTGAGTATTTTTGCATCTACGTTCATCAGGGATATTGGTCTGTAATTTTCTTTTTTGGTGAGGTCTTTGCCCGGTTTTGGTATTAGAGTGATGCTGATTTCATAGAATGAGTTTCGGAGTATTCCCTCCTCTTCTATTTTTGGAAAACTTTAAGGAGAATGGGTGTTATTTCTTCTCTATGTGTCTGGTAGAATTCTGAGGTGAATCCATCTGGCCCAGGGGTTTTGTTCCTGGGTAATGTTTTGATTATCGATTCAATTTCGTTGCTGGTGATTGGTCTGTTTAGTTTTTCTGTTTCTTATTGACCAGTCTTGGAAGGTTGTATTTTTCTAAGGAGTTGTCCATTTCTTCTAGGTTTTCCAGGTTGTTAGCATATAGATTATAATAGTATTCTCTTATAATTCTTTGTATTTCTGTGGGGTTGGTCGTGTTTTTTCCTTTCTCATATCTGATTCTGTTTATGTATGTAGATTTTCTTTTTCTCTTAAGGAGTCTGGCTAGGAGTTTATCTATTTTGTTTATTTTATCAAAGAAGCAACTCGTGGTTTCATTGATTTTATTCTATTGCTTTATTCTTCTCAATTTTATTTATTTCATCTCTGATCTTTATTATGTCCCTCCTTCTGGTGACTTTGGGTCTCATTTGTTCTTCTTTTTCCAATTTCAGTAATTGTGTCTTAGACTATTCATTTGGGATTGTACTTCCTTCTTTAAATAGGCCTGGATTGCAGTATGTTTTCCTTTTAGAACTGCCTTTGCTGCATCCCACAGAATTTGTGGCTTTGTATTATTGTTGTCATTGGTCTCCAAATATTCTTTGATCTCTGTGTTAATTTGGTCTTTGATATCTAGGAGCATGTTGTTAAGTGTCCATGTATTTATGAGCCTTTTTGTTTTCTTTCTAAAATTTATTTCTAGTTTTATACCTTTGTGACGTGAGAAGTTGGTTGGTAGAATTTCAATATTTTTGAATTTACTGAGGTTCTTTTTGTGGCCTAGTATGTGGTCTATTCTGGAAAATGTTCCATGTGCACTTGAGAAGAATGTGTATCCTGTTGCTTTTGGGTGTAGAGTTCTGTAGATGTCTGTTAGGTCCATCTGTTCTAGTGTGTTGTTCAGTGCCTCTGTCTCTTTACTTATTTTCTGTCTGGTTGATCTGTCCTTTGGAGTGAGTGGTGTGTTGTAGTCTCCTAAAATGAATGCATTGCTTTCTATTTCCTCCTTTAATTCTGTTAGTATTTGTTTCACATATGGGGTGCTCCTGTGTTGGGTGCATATATATTTATAATGGTTATATCCTCTTGTTGGACTGACCCCTTTATCATTATGTAATGTCTTCTTTATCTCTTTCTACTTTATTCGTTTTGAAGTCTGTTTTGTCTGATACAAGTACTGCAACACCTGCTTTTTTCTCCTTGTTGTTTGCATGAAATATCTTTTTCCATCCTTTCACTTTTAGTCTGTGTATATCTTTGGGTATGAGGTGAGTCTCTTGTATGCAGCATATAGATGGGACTTGCCTTTTTATCCATTCAATTACTCTGTGTCTTTTGATTGGTGCATTCAGTCCATTTACATTTAGGGTGATTATCGATAGATATGTATTTATTGCCATTGCTGGCTTTAGATTCGTGGTTACCAAAGGTTCAAGGGTTGCTTCTTTACTATCTAACAATCAAACTTAACTTTCTTGTTAAGTTATTGTAAACACAGTCTGATGTTTCTTTATTTCTCTCCCTTCTTATTCTTTCTCCTCCATTCTTTATATACTAGGTGTTTTATTCTTTGCCTTTAGTTAGTATTTGGATGGTTTGCTTTCTTTGCTGTGATTTTATTTTATCTGATGACATCTTTTTAGCCTTAGGAGTGCTTCCTTCTAGAGCAGTCGCTTTAAGATATCCTGTAGAGGTGGTTTATGGGAGGCAAACTCTCTCAGCTTTCACTTTTCTGGAAATTGTTTAATCCCTCTGTCATATTTAAACGATGATCGTGCTGGATACAATATTCTTGGTTCGAGGCCCTTCTGTTTCATTACATTAAATATATCATGCCATTCTCTTCTGGCCTGTAAGGTTTCTGTTGAGAAGTCTGATGATAGTCTGATGGGTTTTCCTTTGTAGGTGATCTTTTCTCTCTCTCTAGCTGCCTTTAATACTCTGTCCTTATCTTTGATCTTTGCCATTTTAATTATTATGTGTCTTGGTGTTGTCTTCCTTGGGTCCCTTGTATTGGGAGATCTGTGGGCTTCTGTGGACTGCGAGACTATTTCCTTCCCCAGAATGGGTAAGTTTTCAGCAATTATTTCTTCAAAGACACTTTCTATCCCTTTTTTTCTCTCTTCTTCCTCTGGTACTCCTATAATGCGAATATTGTTCCGTTTTGATTGGTCACACAGTTCTCTTAATATTCTTTCATTCCTAGAGATCCTTTTATCTCTCTCTGCCTCAGCTGCTCTGTATTCCTGCTCTCTGATTTCTATTCCATTAACAGTCTCTTGCATATCGTCCAGTCTGCTGCTAAGTCTGTTGATTGCTTGTCTCATTTCTGCATTGTCTTTCCTCACTTCCCTCACTTCCTCCCTCCGCTCTTGCATATTTCTCTGTAGAGCCATCAGTATGATTATGACTTTTATTCTGAATTCTTTTTCAGGAATGTTGTGCGTTTCCATCCCTTTAGGTTCCCTCTCTGGTGTTGTCTGGGTCTGGGTAAGCTTTGTGTTTACCATATTCCTCTGTCTTTTCATGGCAATAGAAGTGGTCGCTAGTAGGTGCCATGTATGTCACTGGGCTCTTTAAGACTTTTAAGTAGAAAAGAAGAAAAAAAAAGTAAAGAAAGAAACAAAAGAGAAAAAAATGAAAGAAAAAAGAAAAGAAAGAAAAGAAAAAAAAAAGAAAAGAAAAAAAGAAGAAAAAATAAATGCCCGCCAGGAGTAGATTCTGTGAGGATGCTTTAGGTGGCGCTGTTGCTCCACTACTCCACAGCCATGGCTGCTTCGCTGGTCCGTGCTACTCCGCAGGGTCCTTTGTAGCTCTGGCTGGAGTGGGAGTGAATGGGAGGCTGCTGATCTCTGTGGGACGTCTCAGTGCGGCTACTTTTTACCATTTGCCAGCCAAGGGGTCTGAAATTCCCCAGGACTCCCTGCCTGCTGGGGTGAGTGTTCTGGGATGATCCTGCTCCTCCGTTCAGCCCCTCTCCTTTTAAGACCGCTAAAAAGCATGCGCTTTTCCTTTTTCCCAGGGAGCCAGCTGATAGGGCCCAGGTGCATTCCCCGGCTCAGATCCTGCACCCTCTGTCTCTCCAATCTCTGATACACTGTGCGATGTGTGTCACCAGGGCTGATGTGCAGATCACCAGGGAAGGTTATTTCGTGGGCCTGTACTTCCACTCCCTCCCCGCTCTGAATCCTCTCCTCCCGCTGGTGCACTGGGGTGGGGGAGTGCTTGGGTACCACCAGGTCGTGGTTCTGTATGTTACCCACTTTGCTAGGTGCCGAGACCTCTCAGGTGTAGATGCAGGCTGGGTGCTGTCCTGTATCTTCTGGTCTGTCTTTTAGGAATAGTTGTATTTGTTGTATTTTCATAAATATATATGGTTTTGAAAGGAGATTTCCACCACCCTGCTCATGCTGCCATCTTCCCGGAAGTTCCTCCTCACTCTTTTTTATAGCTGCATAACATTCTATTGTGTGAATTTTACACAATTTATTTAACTAGTCCATTACAGACTAGCTGCTTTCTTCTCTTTTGCTATTATAAATAATCCTAGAATGAATTATCTTATATATATATAATTTCACAACTGTGTACAAGTCTATCTATCTGTAGAATCAACTCCCTAAGATGGGATGTCTGGTAAAAGTATATACATCTGTAATTTTGATACATATTGTCAAATTGATCTCTATTGGGATTGTATAAATTTACTATCTATAATATTAATCTACTGCTGCTAACAAAACACCCCAAATTTAATGTTTCTAAACATTTACTTTGTTCACAAAATCTGTAATGTGGGCAGCACTCTGTGTGACTAGCTCACCTTTGTTCCATTTGGTTTCAGCGAAGTGGCTCAACTTTGGGGTGTGGAATCCACTTTTTTTTTTATTAAGGTATTATTGATATACACTCTTATGAAGGTTTCACATGAAAGAACAATGTGGTTACTACATTTCCCAATATTATCAAGTCCCATCCATACCTCAATGCAGTCCCTGTCCATCAGTGTGGTAAGATGCCACAGATTCACTGTTGGCCTTCTCTGTGCTACACCATTTTCCCCGTGATCCCCCACACTATATGTACTAAACATAATACCTCTCAATCCCCTTCTCCCATCCTTCCCACCCACCATCCCACACTCCTCCCCTTTGGTAACCACTAGTTCCTTCTTGGAGTCTTTGAGTCTGCTGCTATTTTGTTCCTTCAGTTTTGCTTTGTTGTTATACTCCACAAATAAGGGAAATCATTTGGAACTTGTCTTTCTCTGCCTGGATTATTTCACTAAGCATAATATCCTCCAGCTCCATCCATGTTGCTGCAAATGGTAGGATTTGTTTCTTTCCTATGGCTGAATAGTATTCCATTATGTAAATGGACCACACCTTCTTTATCCATTCATCTACTGATGGACACTCCAGTTGCTTCCATATCTTGGCTATTGTAAAAAGTGATGCAATAAGCACAGGGGTGCATATGTCTTTTTGAATCTGAGAAGTTTTATTCTTTGGGTAAATTCCAAGGAGGGGGATTCCTGGGTCAAATGGTGTTTCTATTTTTAGTTTTTTGAGGAACCTCCATATTCCTTTCCACACTGGTTGAACTAGCTTACATTCCCACCAGCAGTGTAGGAGGGTTCCCCTTTCTCTGCATCCTCGCCAGAATTTGTTATTCTTAGTCTTTTTGATGCTGGCCATCCTTACTGGTGTGAGGTGATATCTCATTGTGGTTTTAATTTGCATTTACCTGATGATTTGTGATGTGGAGCATCTTTTCATGTGTCTGTTGGCTATCTAAATTCTTCTATGGAGAACTCTTTATATCCTCTGCCCATTTTTTAATCAGGTTATTTGCTTTTCGGGTGTTGAGGTGTGTAAGTTCTTTATATATTTTGGATGTTAACCCCTTGTCAGATATGTCATTTATAAATATATTCTCCCATACTGTAGGATGCCTTTTTGTTCTGTTGATAGTGTCCTTTGCCGTACAGAAACTTTTTAGTTTGATGTAGTCCCATGAGTTCATTTTTGCTTTTGTTTTCCTTGCTCGAGGAGATGCACTGAGGAAGAAGTTGCTCATGCTTAAATTCAGGAGATTTTTGCCTATGTTGTCTTCTAAGAGCCTTATGGTTTCATGACTTACACTGATGTCCTTGAGCATTTCGAGTTTACTTTTGTGTATGGGGTTAAACAATAATCCAGTTTCATTCTCTTGCATGTAGCTGTCCAGTTTTGCCAACACCAGCTGTTGAAGAGGCTGTCATTTCCCCATTGTATGTCAATAGCTCCTTTATCATATATTAATTGGCCATATATGCTTGGGTTTGTATCTGGGCTCCATAGTCTGTTCCATTGGTTTTTCGGTCTGTTCTTGTGCCAGTACCAAATTGCATTGATTACTGTGGCTTTGTAGTAGAGCTTGAAGTTGGGGAGCATAATCCCCCCTGTTTTATTCTTCCTTCTCAGGATTGCCTTGGCTATTTGGGGTCTTTTCTGGTTCCATATGAATTTTAGAACAATTTTCTTTAGTTTGTTGAAGAATGCTGTTCGTATTTTGATAGGAATTGCGTTGAATCTGTAGATTGGTTAAGGCAGAATGGCCATTTTGACAATATTAATTATTCCTATCCATGATCGCAGGACGTGTTTCCATTTATTGGTATCTTCTTGAATTTCTCTCATGAGTGTGTTGCAGTTTTCAGAGTATAGGTCATTCACTTCCTTGGTTAGGTTTATTCCTAGATATTTTATTCTTTCTGATGCAACTGTGAATGGAATTGTTTTCCTGATTTCTCTCTCTGCTAGTTCATTGTGAATGTATAGGAATGCCACAGATTTCTGCGTATTAATTTTGTATTCGTAACTTTGCTGAATTCAGATATTAGATCTAGTAGTTTTGGAGTGGATTCTTTAGGGTTTTTTATGTACAATATCATGTCAGCTGCAAACAGGGACAGTTTAACTTCTTCCTTGCCAATCTTGATGCCTTTTATTTGTGTTGTCTCATTGCCGTGGCTAGGACCTCTACTACTATGTTGAGAGTGGGCATCCTTGTCTTGTTCCCGATCATAAAGGAAAAGCTTTCAGCTTCTCGCTGTCAAGTATAATGTTGGCTGTGGGTTTGTCATATATGGCCTTTATTATTTTGAGGTACTTGCTCTCTATACCCATTTTGTTGAGAGTTTTTATCATGTATGGATGTTAAATTTTGTCAAATGCTTTTTCCGCATCTATGGAGATCATGTGGTTTTTGTCCTTTTTTTCGTTGATGTGGTGGATGCTGTTGATGGATTTTTGAATGTTGTACCATTCTTGCATCCCTGGAATAAATCCTACTTGATCATGATGCATGATCTTTTTGATGTGTTTTTTAATTAGGTTTGCTAATATATTGTTGAGTATTTTTTTAAGATTTATTTTGGTGTCATTAATCTACAATTACATATGCAATATTATGGTTATTAAACAACCCCCTTCATTATGTCCCCCCACCAACCCCATTACAATCACTGTCCATCAGCGTAGTGAGATGCTATAGAATCACTACTTGCCTTCTCTGAGTTGTACAGCCCTCCCCGTGCCCCCTCAACACAATATCTGCTAATCGTACTGCCCCTTTTTCCCACTTGTCCCTCCCTTCCCGCGCACCCTCCCGAGTCCTTTCCCCTTTGGTAACTATTAGTCCATTCTTGGGTTCTGTGAGTCTGCTGCTGTTTTTTTTTTTTCAGTTTTTTTCTTTGCTCTTATGCTCCTCATATGAATAAAATCATTTGATACTTGTCTTTTTCTGCTTGGGTTACTTCACTGAGCATAATACCTTCTAGCTCTGTCCATGTTGTTGCAAATGGTAGGATTTGTTTTCTTCTTATGGCTGAGTAATATTCCATTGTGTATATGTACCACATCTTCTTTATCCATTCATCTACTGATGGACATTTAGGTTGCTTCCATTTCTTGGCTAACGTAAATAGTGCTGCGATAAACATAGGGGTGCATATGTCTTTTTCAAACTGGGCTGCTGCATTCTTAGGGTAAATTCATAGTAGTGGGATTCCTGGGTCAAATGGTATTTCTATTTTGAGTTTTTTGAGGAACCTCCATACTGTTTTCCACAATGGTTAAACTAATTTGCATTCCCACCAGCTGTGTAGGAGGGTTCCCTTTTCTCCACATCCTCGCCAATATTGTTTTGGATGTTGGCCATCCTCACTGGTGTGAGATGATATCTCATTGTGGTTTTAATTTGCATTTCTCTGATGATTAGTGATGTGGAGCATCTTTTCATGTGCCTGTTGCCCATCTCAATTTCTTCTTTGGAGAAGTGTCTATTCATGTCCTCTGCCCATTTCTTAATTGGATTATTTGCTTTTTGTTTGTTGAGGTGTGTGAGTTCTTTATATATTTTGGATGTCAACCCCTTATTGGATACGTCATTTATGAATATATTCTCCCATACTGTAAGACGTCTTTTTGTTCTACTGATGGTGTTTTTTGGTATACAGAAGCCTTTCAGCGCTTGATATAGTCCCACTTGTTCATTTTTGCTTTTGTTTCCCTTGCCCGGGGAGATATGTTCATGAAGAAGTCATTCATGTTTATGTCTAAGAGATTTTTGTCTATGTTTTTTTCTAAGAGTTTTATGGTTTCATGACTTACATTCAGGTCTTTGATCAATTTTGAGCTTACTTTTGTGTATGGGGTTAGACAGTAATCCAGTTTCATTCTCTTACATGTAGCTGTCCAGTTTTGCCAACACCAGCTGCTGAAGAGGCTGTCATCTCCCCTTTGTATATCCAAGGCTCCATTATCATATATTAATTGACTATATATGTTTGGGTTAATGTTTGGATTTTCTATTCTGTTCCACTGGTCTGTGGGTCTGTTTTTGTGCCAATACCAAATTGTCTTGATTACTGTGGCTTTGTAGTAGAGCTTGAAGTCGGGGAATGTAATTTCCCCTGTTTGATTCCTCCTTCTCAGGATTGCTTTGGCTATTTGGGGTCTTTTGTGGTTCCATATAAATTTTAGAATTATTTGTTCCAGTTCATTGAAGAAACCTGTTGGTAGTTTGATAGAGATTGTGTTGAATCTGTAGATTGCTTTAGGTAGTAAAGCCATTTTGACAATATTTATCTTCCTAGCCAAGAGCATAGGATGAATTTCCATTTGTTAGTGTCCTTGTTGAGTATTTTTGCATCTATGTTCATCAGGGATATTGGTCTCTAATTTTCTTTTTTTGTGGTGTCTTTGCCTGGTTTTGGTATTAGACTGATGTGCACCTTATACAATGAGTTTTGAAGTATTCCCTCTTCTTCTACTCTTCAGAAAACTTTAAGGAGGATAGGTAGTAGGTCTTCACTGAATGTTTGATAAAATTCAGTGATTAAGCCATCTGGTTCAGGCATTTTGTTCTTAGGTAGGTTTTTGATTACCAATTCAATTTTGTTGCTGGTAATTCATCTGTTCAGACGTTTCTTTCTGGGTCAGCCTTGGAAGGTGGTATTTTTCTAGAAAGTTGTCCATTATTTCTAGGTTATTCAGTTTGTTACCATATAATTTTTCATAGTTTTCTATCATAATTCTTTGTATTTATGTGGTGTCTGTAGTGATTTTTCCTTTCTCATTTCTGATTCTGGTTATGTGAGTAGACTTTCTTTTTTTCTTGATAAGTTTGGCTAGGGGTTTATCTACTTTGTTTATTTTCTCAAAGAAGTAGCTCTTGCTTTCATGTATTCTTTCTATTGTTTTATTCTTCTCGATTTTATTTATTTATGCTCTAATCTTTATTATGTCACTCCTTCTACTGACTTTGGGCCTCATTTGCTCTTCTTTTTCTAGTTTTGTTAATTGTGAGATTAGACAGTTCATATGGGATTGTTCTTTCCTGAGGTGGGTTGCTATTGCAATATACTTTCCTCTTAGCATGGCCTTTGCTGCAGGCCACAGATTTTGTGGTGCTGAATTATTGTTGTCATTTGTCTCCATATATTGCTTGCTCTCTTTTTTATTTGGTCATGGATCCATTGGTTATTCAGGAGCATGTTGTGAAGCCTCCATGCGTTTGTGGGATTTTTCATTTTCTTTGTGTAATTTATTTCTAGTTTCATACCCTTGTTGTGTGAGAAGCTGGTTGGTACAATTTCAATCTTTTTGTATTTACCGAGACTCTTTTTGTGGCCTAGTATATGATCTATTCTTGAAAATGTTCCATGTGGTCTTGAAAAGAATGTGTATTCTGCTGCTTTTGGGTGTAGAGTTCTGTAGATGTCTGTTAGGTCCATCTGTTCTATTGTGTTGTTCAGTGCCTCTGTCTCCTTACTTATTTTCTGTCTGGTTGATCTGTCCTTCAGAGTGAGTGGAATGTTGAAGTCTCCTAAAATGAATGCGTTGCTTTCTATTTCCTCCTTTAATTCTGTTAGTATTTGTTTCACATATGTTTGCACTCCTGTGTTGCGTTCATACATATTTATAATCTTTATATCCCCCTGTTGGACTGACCCCTTTATCATTATGTAATGTCCTTCTTTGTCTCTTGTGACTTCCTTTGTTTTGAAGTCTATTTTGTCTGAAAGAAGTACTGCAACTCCTGCTTTTTTCTCCCTATTAGTTGCATGAAATATCTTTTTCCATCCCTTCACTTTCTGTCTGTGTGTCTTTGGGTTTAAAGTGAGTCTCTTGTAGGCAGCATATAGATGGGTTTTGTTTTTTATCCATTCAGCAACTCTATGTCTTTTGATTGGTGCATTCAGTCCATTTACATTTAGAGTGATTATCGATAGGTATGTACTTATTGGCATTGCAGGTTTAGATTCTTTGTTACCAAAGGTTCAAGGTTAAGTTTCTTACTATCTAAAGTCTAACTTAAATCACTGAATATGCTATTACAAACACAATCTAAAGGTTCTTTTTTTTCTTCCTCCATTTTATTCCTCCTCCATTCTTTATATATTAGGTGTCATATTCTGTACTCTTTATCCCTTGATTGACTTTGAGGATAATTTAATTTTACATTTGCTTACAAGTTAGCTCTTCTACTTTCTTTACTGTGGTTTTATTACCTCTGGTGACAGCTATTAAACCTTAGGAAGACTTCCATCTATAGCAGTCCCTCCAAAATACACTGTAGATATGGTGTGTGGGAGGTAAATTCTATCAGCTTTTGCTTATCACAAAATTGTTTAATCCTTACTTCAAATTTAAATGATAATCTTGCTGGATAAAGTATTCTTGGTTCAAGGCCCTTCTGCTTCATTGCATTAAATACATCATGCCACTCCCTTCTGGCCTGTAAGGTTTCTGTTGAGAAGTCTGATGATAGCCTGGCCTGATGGGCTTTCCTTTTTGTGTGATCTTATTTCTGTCTCTGGCTGCTTTTAATAGTGTATCCTTATCCTTGATGTTTTCCATTTTAATTACTATATGTTTTGGTGTTGTCTTCCTTGGGTACCTTGTGTTGGGAGATCTGTGCACCTCCATGGCCTGAGAGACTAACTCCTTCTCCAGATTGGGGAAGTTTTTAGCAATTACCTCCTCAAAGATACTTTCTATCCCTTTTTCTCTCTGTTCTTCTTCTGGTACCCCTATAATGTGAATATTGTTCTGTTTGGACTGGTCACACAGTTCTCTCAATATTCTTTCATTCGTAGAGATCCTTTTTTCTCTCTGTGCCTCAGCTCCTTTGTATTCCTCTTCTCTAGTTTCTATTTCATTTATCATCTCCTCCACTGTATCCAATCTGCTTTTAGTACCTTTCACTGTGCTCTTCAACGATTGAATCTCCAACCAGAATTCATTCCTGAATTCTTGAATACCTTTCCATACCTCCATGAGCATGTTAATGATTTTTATTTTGAACTTCCTTTCAGGAAGAGTTATGAGGTTGATGTCATTTAAATCTTTTTCAGGAGTTGTATTAATAATTTTACTCTGAACTAGGTTCCTTTGGCCTTTCATATTTGTATATGGCGCCCTCTAGTGCACAGAAGCTCCACTCCCTGGAGTTGCTTAGCCCCTGAAGCAATGTTGGGGGTCACAGGGGAGTGGTATTGATGCCTGGGGGGAGGAAAGAACTGTTTCCTACTTCCCAGCTGCTATGCCTGTCTCCACTGCCTGAACCAATGTGCTGAACACACAGGTATAAGCCTCTATGCTTTGCGTTTGTAGTTGCTGTAGACAGATCTTCCCTCTGGCGCCTAATGCAAGGGTAGGGTTTGCCAATTTGTGATCCAGGTGGGGCTGGCCAGAAGAAAGACACAGAAGGCTGCGTATCACTAAGGGGGTCCTTGGAGCTGTGTATCCAGCCAGGGAGGTGGAGCACCTGAAGATCATCTAAGGAGGATTTCTTTTTCCTTCTTAAATATGAGAGTCTATATGGTAAAGTTCCCAACCTGCTGGGCAGAGTGCACCTGGACAATTTTGTCTACCTGTCCTCTCTCCTGAGCAGTAAGCTCTGTGCAATCCTTGCCCCTTTAGCAGCCCTTTTGCTAAGGGCTTCCTTGTTAGGAAGTCTCTCAGACTGCCTGCCTTTCTTTTGTCCCAGAGCAGCCGGATATCGATCCATGCTTTCCAGAGGTGTCTGGAACCTCAGTCTCTCCAGAAATTATGCCTTTCTTAGCTTTCCAACCCCGTAATTACGAGATTATCATGCAAGCACCATGAAATGTAGGTTTGTACTCCCAGAGCCTATCTGTGGAGTTAGGTATTCAGCAGTCACAGGCCTCCACTCCCTCCCTGCTCCGTTTCTCTTCCTCCCACTGGTGATTTGGGGTGGGGGAAGGGCTTGGGTCCTGCCGGGTCACAGCTTTGGTACATTACCAGGTTCTGTGAGGTCTGCTCTTTTCTCCAGGTGTATGCAGTCTGGCTCAGTCCCCTTTCCTGTTGCTCTTTCAGGATTAGTTGTATTAATTATATTTTTGTATTATATGTGGTTTTAGGAGGAAGCCTGTGTCTCACCTCTCATGCCGCCATCTTTACTCTGTCCCCTCCCTGGAATTCACTTTTAAGATGGCTCACTCATATGGCTGGCAAGTTGGTGCTATCTGACAGGTGGTGGTTAGCCAGAGGCCTCACTTCCCTCCAGGGGGCCTTTCCACAGCATCCTTGGGCTTTTTCATGGCATGGTGGCTGGATCACAAGGGCAAAATTCCCAAGAGAACCTTTTTATTTTCCAGCCTCAGCAGTTGCATTGCTCACTTCCAGCATGCCACAAGACTGCCCAGATCTAAGAGGGAAATAGTCCCTTATCTTTTGATGGAAAGAGTAGTTAAGTCACCTTATAAGAAGAGCCTCTGGGATGGTAGAAATTGTGCCATTTTGGGAAAATACACTCTGCCACAGTCTATTTTCTGAACATAAAAATTCACATCCCTCTCACATGCAAATACACTCATCTTCCCCAAGATCTTCAAGTTTCATCCCATTGTGACACTGGCTTGAAGTCCAAGATCTTGTCATCAAAATCAGGCCCAAATGCAGGTGAGGATCTTGGAGTGTAGTTTCCCAGGTATGGTTCCTTGAAGACTCTCTCCCTAGACAATGACCTGTGAACTCAAGAATAGTTATTTGGCCCCACCCTCTATTCTACACAAACTTACAATGGTATGAAAGACATAGAAATAACCACTAGGGACACTTCCAATTCAAGTAAACAGAAGCCCACTGCAATTCTAAAATGTAGTTGAAGTGGGCACGTGTTGAGAGCTGTGAATGAGAAACAGTTTTATTTTCAAGTTCAGTAATTCCAGGTTTCTTTATAATTTATGTTTTTCCTCTACATTTTACTTTAGGTAGCCAGAAGCCACCAGTTGGCAATTTCAATATTCCATATGAAAATCTACTCAGATAGATCATTGAATTCATTAAGTATATTTCCCATTTCCCTTGTTACTGAAGGTAACATTGCCCAACATTTGTTGTTCTTGGATCTCCTTTCCTTCAGCTCATATTTTCCTTACTACCTCTGAGCCTGGACAATGGTCCTGCAGGCCTATACTAACTCTCCTTGAGGTCCCTTATGATGTTACTTGTTAGTCTTTTCTTTTCTATCTTCTTCCTTCTTTTTAATTGGCTCTGTTCCAAAGTTAATGCCATATGCTCTAGGTTTTTGTTTTGGCAGCACCCCACTTGAAGGTACTAAAATCCATAATGGTTATCTGTTGCTGTATAATAAATCACCCCCAAATTTGTGGGTTTAATACAGCAACTATCATTTATTTTGCTCACAGATTTGCAATTTGTACAAGACTCATGGGAACATAATGCCTCTGATCTCTGTGGCATCAGCTGGAAGGGCTTGACTTTAGATTGGAAAATACACTTGAAGATGGCTCACTAGGATGGCTGGTGAGTTTGTGCTGGCTTTCAGCTGAGAGCTCAGTCAGAAAACTTGGTACTCTCCAAGAGGGCCTCTCCCTGGACTATTTGGGTTTCTTCATGGCACAGTACCTGGATTTAGAGAAAGCATCTCATGAAAATGAGGTGGAAGTCTTATTGCTTTTTATAACTTGCCTGGACAGTCACATCGCTATACTTTCACAGGTAACAAACAGGCTTGCCGAGATTCAGTGTAGAAAATATAGACCTCAATGTCTTGATGAGATGAGTGTCAAAGTCATATTGAAAGCGACATAAAGTCATAAAGGGAGAGGTTTTGGCCATTTTTCTGAAAATGCAATTTGCCACATACCACACAAGCAGTGTAAGAAAGAGCGTGTTCCCTGAAGCTTTGCCAAGACAGTATATTATCAAGCTTGTGGAAAATACCAACTTGTGGCAAGTATGAAGCTTGGTGATAAAATATCAAGTTTTCTCTAGTTTTAATTTAAATTTCCTTTTGTTATGAGTGTAGGTGAACATTTTTCCTGTGTTTAAGATCCATCTGAATTTTCTTTCCTGTGAATTGTCTTTTTATGCTATTTGTACATTTTTCTATTGGGCTCCTAATCTCTTACTGATTTAGGTAACAGCCTTATATATTAGAAACAATCCATTGTAATTTGAGTAGCAAAATATATTTCTCTATTTGACATGTCTTTTTAGTTTGCTTATAGTTTCCATTTATCATACATATTTTTTTGTACTTTTAAGGAGTTGAATGCAACAATTTTTTCTTTAATAGCTTCTGAATCTTTAGTGGTAATTGAGAAAGTCTTTCCTCAGGGAAGATCATGAAAGAATTATATATATCTTAATTGAAGTATAATCAAGATACATTATATTAGTTTCAGGTGTACAACATAATGATTTGACATTTGTATACATTGCAAAAAGATCACCATATTATTTACCACCTGTCACCGTACAAAGTCACATTTTTTTCTTGTGATGAGAACTTTTAAGATTTATTCTCTTAACAATTTTCAAATTTGCAATATAATATTATTGATTATAGGCCCCGTGCTGTACATTACATCCTCATGACTTATTTATTTTATAACTGGAAGTTTGTACCTCTTCATCGCCTTCACCCATTTTGCCATCACCCACCCCTCTCCCTTCTGGGAACTACCAATCTGTTTCTCTATGAATTTTTTGTTTGTTATTTTGTTCTTTAGATTCCAGATGTAAGTGAAATCATATGATATGTGTCCTTCTCTGCCTGGACTATTACACTTAGCATAATACCCTCTAGGTCCATCCATGTTGTCACAAATGGCAAGGTTTCATTATTTTTTATAGCTGAGTAGAATTCTATTGTATATATAAACCACATCTCCTTTACCCATTCATCTACTGATGGACATTTAAGTTGTTTCAATGCCTTGGATATTGCAAATAATGATACAGTGAACATAGTGGTGTATATATGTTTTTGAATTAGTGTTTTCCTTTCCTTCAGATAAACACCCAGAAATGGAATTGCTGAATTGTATGGTAGTTCTATTTTTAAGTTTTGGAGGAACTTCCATACTGTTATCCACAGCAGCTGCACCAATTTTCATTCCCACAGTGAATGAGGGCTCCCTTTTCTCCTCATTCTTGCCAACACTTGTTATTTTTCTTTCTTTTTGATAATAGCCATTCTAACGGGTGTGAGATGATACCTCATTATGGTTTTGATTTTCACTTCCCTGATGATTAGTGATGAAAAGATGAACATCTTTCACATGCCTGTTGGATATCAGTGTGTCTTCTCTGGAAAAATGTCTGTTCAGATCCTCTGCCATATTTTTTAACCGGATTGTTTTGTTGTTATTACTGAGTTGTATGAATTCTTTATATACAGGCTTATTTTACTGCATTTCACTTTATGATGCTTTGCAAAGTTTTTTTTTGCAAGCTAAAGGTTTATAGCAATGCTGTGTCAAGTGACTATTATTGGCATTTTTCCAATAGAATTTGTTCAGTTTATGTTTCTGTATAACACTTCGGTAATTCTTGCAATATTTCAAACTTTTACTCTTTATTATTATATTTGTTATGTCTGTGATCAGTGATCTTTAATGTTACTACAGCACAAACTGTGCCCATATAAAATGGTGAATTTAATTGATAAATGTGTCTGTTCTGTTTCACTGACTGGTCATTCCCTTGCTTCTCTCCCTCTTCTTGGTTCTCCCTGTTCCTTGAGATGCAATAAGATTGAAATTAGGCCAGTTAATAACTACAATAGCCTTCAAGTGTTCAAGCAAAAGGAGTCACATATCTGCCACTTTATATCAAAAGTAAGAAATGATTAAGTTTAGTGAGGAAGGCATGCCAAAAGCTCAGAAAGGCTGAAAGCCAGGCCTCTTGCAACGGTTAGCACAGCTGTGAATGCAAAGGAGTTCTTGAAGGAAATTAAAATTGCTACACCAGTGAACACAGGAGTAATAAGAAAGCACAACAGTTTTGTTGTTGATATGGAGGAAGTTTTAGTGATGTGGATAGATCAAACCAGCCATAACATTCCCTTAAGCCAAAGTCTAATGCAGAGCAAGGCCCAAAATCTCTTAAATTCTTTGAAGGCTGAGAGAGATGAGGGAGCTGCAGAAGTAAAGTATGAAGCTAGCAGGGGTTGGCTCATGAGGTTTAAGGAAAGAAGTTGTCTCCATAATATAAAAGTAAAGGTGAAGTGGCAAACTGCAGCAGTTAATCCAAAGATGTAGCTAAGAAGGTGGCTACACTAAAGAATGGATTATCAGTGTAGACTAAATAGCCTTATATTGGAAGAACATGCCATTTGGGATTTGATAGGTAGATAAAAGAAGTCAATGCCTGGCTTCAATGCTTCAGTGCTTCAGAGTCTCTTGTTAGGGGTTAATGTAGCTTGTGACTTTCAGCTGAAGTTCATTGACCATTCTGAAAAGATTAGGGTCCTTAATTATACAAAATCTACTCTGACTGTGCTGCATAAATGCAGCAACAAAGCCTGGATGACAGCACATCTGTTTATAACATGGCTTACTGAATATTTTAAGCCCACTGTTGAGATCTACTTGTCAGAAAAATAGATTCCTTTCAAAATATTATCATTTATTGACAATGTGCTTGGTCACCCAAGAGCTCTGGTGGAGATGTTCAATGAGATAAATGTTTTCATGCCTGCTAACACAGCATCCATTCTGCAGCCCTTGCATCAAAGGAGTAATTTTTACTTTTAAGTCTTATTATTTTAAGAAATACATCTCATAAGGCTATAGCTAACATAGATAGTGATTCATCTGATGGAACTGGGCAAAGTAAATAAAAGACTTCCTGGAGAGGATTTACTATTCCAGATGCCATTAAGAACATTCATTATTCATGGGAAGAGGTCAAAATATCAACATTAAAAGGAGTTTGGAAGAGCTTGATTTCAAACCTCATGGATGACTTTGAGGGGTTCAATTCTTCAGGGGAGAAAGTAACTGTACATGTGGTGGTAATAGCAAGAAAACTAGAAATGGAGCCTGAAGATGTGACTGAATTGCTGCAATCTCATGATAAAACCTGAACGGATGAGAGTTGTTTCTTATTGATGAGCAAAAAAAAGTGGTTTCTGGGGATGGAATCTACTCTTGGTAAAGATGCTATGAAGATTTAAATGAAAACAAAGGATTTAGAAGATGACAAACTTAGTTGATAAGGCAACAGCAGGGTTTTGAGAGGACTGACTCCAATTTTGAAAGACGTTCTACCATGGGTAGGAGGCTATCAAATAGCATCCAATGCTACAGAGAAATCCATTATGAAAAGAAGAGTCAACTGATGTAGCAAACTTCATTCTCATTTTAAGAAATTGCATAACCTTCAGCAACCACCACCCTCATCAGTCAGCAGCCATCAACACTGAGACAAGACACTCCACCAGCAAAAAGATTATGACTTGCTGAAAGCTCAAATATTGGTTAGAATTTTT
This sequence comes from Phataginus tricuspis, assembly GCA_029783875.1. NCBI lineage: Eukaryota > Metazoa > Chordata > Mammalia > Pholidota > Manidae > Phataginus > Phataginus tricuspis. The sequence goes on along the minus strand of JAQQAC010010882.1, from coordinate 419,127 downwards.
TATACAATATTTTAAAATTAAGGTATGTTCTCATTGTCTTTCTATTCCTGTCTGTGAGGAACCTTGAAATTAAAGAGTAAACCAAATTAATCTATTCCTTGCAACCCAAAGGTCCTAAAGCAGTAATGTACCAAATAAATGCTCAACTCCAGATGACAGTCTCTTTGTCCTGCTCTTGCTCAAGTTTTATTTCCTGCCTAGAATGGTCCTGTCTTCTCTACCCTCTTAACCTTACCCAATATCAGCACGAATTCAAACTACTCCTTTTTCATTAAGTATTTCCTCATTCCTCCATTCTCAATCAGATCTCTCCCTTCTCTGAACACTTGGGAAATAATACAGGTATAGAATCCTCTGAGATTTTTATGATTTACCTTCAGTGTTTTACAATTTTTCTCACACTTGACAGTTTTTTTTTAAAGAAAACAACTGGCATTTATGAAATCTAGTGCATTCAACTAGTTTTCACAGAAACAATTCCTTGTTTATTAATTATACCTCATCAGTTTACATAAAACTTAACCTAATTATAGATTTGTAATAACAGGTTTGAACAGGTTTTTGAAGAGATGCAATGGATTATTGATAAACATTAACTTCTGGTAGCAGATACCCTCAGGCATATTCAATTATGCCATTAGCCCAAAGCAGTCACAGTGATTTGGACGTCTTTGTTGACAGAGAAATGACAAGTATGGCTTACATTCTGGTGAGCTATTTAAGTGAAGGGTGATTAAATGATAGTCTATGGTTTCCTTTGTTTCCTTTACAACATCTACAAAGGACATGAGTCCATGATAGGATAAAAATGCTAGAAGGAGAAAAGGGCAATAAAGGGGTATATCAGATATAGGAAGCATCCTAGATTATCATCTGTCACAAGAGTTCAAAGGGCAAACAAAATAGCTAAACCCTTGGCCAGATTTATTAAGAGAAAAAAGAATCTACAAACATACATAGAATCAGAAATGAGAAAGGAAAAATCATGATGGACACCACAGAAACACAAAGAATTATTAGAGAACACTATAAAAATTTATATGCTAACAAACTGGATAACCTACAAGAAATGGACAACTTTCTAGAAAAATACAACTTCCAACACTGACCAAGGAAGAAACAGAAAATCTAAACAGACCAATTACCAGCAATGAAATTGAATTGGTAATCAAACAACTACTCAAGAACAAAACTCCTGGACCAGATGGATTCACTGCTGAATTTTATCAGACATTCAGAGAAGACATAATACCCATTCTCCTTAACGTTTTCCAAAAAATAGAAGAGGAGGGAATACTCCCAAACTCATTCTATGAATCCAGCATCACTCTAATGCCAAAACCAGGCAATGACCCCACAAAAAAAGAAAACTACAGACCAATATCCCAAATGAGCATAGATGCAAAACTACTCAGCAAAATATTAGCAAGCTGAATTCAAAAATACATCAAGAGGATCATACACCATGATCAAGTGGGATTCATCTCAGGGATGCAAGCATGGTACAACATTCGAAAATCCATCAACATCATCCACCACATCAACAAAAAGAAGAACAAAAACCACATGATCATCTCCATAGATGCTGAAAAAGCATTTGACAAAATTCAACATCCATTCACGATAAAAACTCTCAACAAACTGGGTATAGAGGGCAAGTACCTCAACATCATAAAGGCCATATATAACAAACCCACAGCCAACATCATACGTAACAGCAAGAAGCTGAAAGTTTTCCCCTAAGATCGGGAACAAGACAAGTATGCCCACTGTCTCCACTTTTATTCAACATAGTACTGGAGGTCCTAGCCGTGGCAATTATACAACACAAAGAAATAAAAGGCATCCAGATTGGTAAGGAAGAAGTCAAACTGTCACTGTTTGCAGATGACATGATATTGTACATAAAAACCCTAAAGAATCCACTCCAAAACTATTACAACTAATATCTGAATTCAGCAAAGTTGCAGGATACAAAATTGATACAAAAAACTCTTGCATTCCTATACACTAACAATGAACTAGCAGAAAATCAGGAAAACAATTCCATTCACAATTGCATCAAAAAGATAAAAGTACTTAGGAATAAACCTAACCAAGGAAGTGAAAGACCTATACCCTGAAAACTACAAGACACTCTTAAAAGAAATTAAAGAGGACACTAATAAATGGAAATTCATCCCATGTTCTGGGGCTGGAAGAATTAATATTGTCAAAATGGCCACTGCCTAAAGCAATCTACAGATTCAATGCAATCGCTATCAAAATGCCAACAGCATTCTTCAATGAACTGGAACAAATAGTTTTAAAATTCATATGGAACCACAAAGACCCCGAATAGCCAAAGCAATCCTGAGAAGGAAGAATAAAGCAGGGGGAAATCTCACTTCCCAACTTCAAGGTCTACTACAAAGCCACAGTAATCAAGATTTGGTACTGCCACAAAAACAGACCCATAGACCAGTGGAACAGAAAAGAGAGTCTAGCTATTAACACAAGCATATATGGTCAATATAATATGCGATAAAGGAGCCATGAATATACAATGGGGAAATGACAGCCTCTTCAACAACTGGTGTTGGCAAACTGGACAGCTACATGTAAGAGAATGAAACTGGATTATTGTCTAACCCCATACAAAAAGTAAACTCAAAATGGATGAAAGACTTGAATGTAAGTCATGAAACCATAAAACTCTTAGAAAAAAAATAGGCAAAAATCTCTTGGACATAAACACGACCAACTTCCTCATGAACATATCTCCCTGGGCAAGGGAAACAAAAGAAAAAATGAACAAGTGGGACTATATCAAACTATAAAGCTTCTGTACAGCAAAGGACACCATCAGTAGAACAAAAACACATCCTACAGTATGGGGGAATATATTCATAAATGACATATCTGACAAAGGATTGACATCCAAAATATATAAAGAACTCATGCACCGCAACAAACAAAAAGCAAATAATCCAATTAAAAAATGGGCAGAGGATCTGAACAGACACTTCTCCAAAGAAGAAATTCAGATGGCTAACAGGCACAGAAAAGATGCTCCACATCGTTAGTCATCAGAGAAATGCAAATTAAAACCACAAGGAGATATCACCTCACAACAGTTAGGAGGGCCAATATCCAAAACACAAACAACAAATGTCGACGAGGATGGGGAGAAAGGGGAACCCTCCTACACTGCTGGTGGGAATGTAAATTAGTTCAACCATTGTTGAAAGCAGTATGGAGGTTCCTCAAAAAAGTCAAAATAGAAATACCATTTGACACAGGAATTCCACTCCTAGGAATTTACCCTAAGAATGCAGGAGCCTGATTCAAGATGGCAGTGTGAGAGGTGAGACAGAGTTCTCCAAATCCAGAGATAGTGTTAAAATACAGTTAATACAACTAACCCTAAAACAGCAACAGGAAAGAAGGCTGCACCAGTCTGCATACAGACCTCATGAACAGAGCAGACCTCAGGAACAGAGCAGACCTCACAGAACTGGGTAACATATGAAAGCCTTGATCTGGTAGGATCCGAGCCCTTCCCTCACCCCAGTTTACTGGCGGGAGGAAGAGAAGCAGAGCGAGGGATGGGGTGGAGGCCTGGGACTCCTGAACACCTAGTCCTGGAGATCTGCTTTGACAGCAGAAACCTACATTGTGTGGTGCTCTGGAGGATGGGGATTTGGGATAGGCGGAGTGCTTGAGAGACAGATTCCAGCCATATGTACAGGACCGGACCCACACAATGCTGCTCTGTGACAAGGAAAAGGCAGGAGATGTGTCCGCCTTCTTAGCAGTGAGAGGGCTGCTGAAGGGGTGGTGTTTTCATGGAGCTTACTGCATGGGAGAAGGGATAGGGGAACAAGGTTGTCTGGGTGAGCTCTGCCCAGGAGATTGGGAACTTTGGGGAGCTTCAGGTGCTCCATCCCCATGGCTGGCTATTCAGCTCCGAGGTCCCCCACTGGGATACGCAGCCTTCCGAGCCTTCCTCCTGGCTTGACAGCACTGGCTTGTAAACTGGCAATCACTACTCTGGCGTCAGGCCAGCCAGAGGGAGACCCCAACTACAACAGCTAGAGATGCCAACCACAGAGACTTACACCTGTGTACTTGGCCCACTGGCTTTGATATGAGAGACAGGCAGGGCAGACATGAATCAGGAAACAGATATTTCCTCCCACCAGGCACCAGCTCACTCCCCTATGACCCCCATCCTCACTCTAGGGGCTGAGCAGCTCCAGAGACTAGAGCTTCTGGGCAATAGAGGGTACCACACAGAAGAAATATGAAACATCAAAAGAACATGGTTCAGACAAAAATCTCACAAACCCCAGAAAAAGGACCAATGAAACTGAATTCACCAATCTTCCTGAAAGAGAGTGCAAAATAAAAGTTGTAAACATGCTTATGGAGGTACAGAAAAATATTCAAGAACTCAGGAATGAATTTAAGATGGAGATTCAATCATTAAGAAATTCCATATATGAAAAGAAACATACAATGGAGGGATTTAAAAGCAGATTAGATGTAGTAGAAGAGATGGAAAATGGAATAGAAATTACAGAAGATGAATACAAAGAAGCTGAGGCACAGAGAGAAAAAAGATTCTCTAAGAATGAAACAATATTGAGAGAACTGTGTGACTAATCCAAACGGAACAATATTCGCATAATAGGGGTACCAGAAGAAGAAGAAGAGAGAAAAAGGGATAGAAAGTGCCATTGAGGATGTAATTGCTGAAAATGTCCCCAATCTGGGGAAGGAGATAGTCTCTCAAGGCATCGAGATGCACAGATCTCCCAACACAAGGGACCCAAGGAAGACAACATTAAGACATATAATAATTAAAATGGCAAAGATCAAGGATAAAGACAGACTTTTAAAAGCAGCTAGAGAGAGAAAACTGATCACATATAAAGGAAAACCCATCAGGCTATCATCAGATTTCTCAACAGAAACCTTATAGGCCAGAAGGGAGTGAAGTGATATATTTAATGCAATGAAGCAGAAGGGCCTTGAATCAAGAATACTCTACCCGGAAGGTTATCATTTAAATTTGAGGGAGGGATTAAACAATTTTGTGATAAGCAAAAGCTGAGAGAATTTACCTCCCACAAACCACCTCTACAGATGGAAGTATTCCTATGACTAAATAGATCTCACCCAAGGGATAGACAAAGAGTACAGATATTCATAACATACAAAGAATGGAGGAGGAAGAAAAAGGAGGAAAAAAAAAGAGAATCTTTAGGTTGTGTTTGTAATAGCATACAAAGTGAGTTAAATTAGACTGTTAGATAGTAAGGAAATTACCCTTGAACCTTTGGTAGTGACAAATCTAAAGCCTGTAATGGCAATAAGTACATATCGATAATCACCCTAAATGTAAATGGTCTGAATGCACCAATCAAAAGATGTAGAGTCACTGAATGTATAAAAAAACAAGACCCATCTATATGCTGCCTACAAGAGACTCACTTCAAACCCAAAGACATGCACAGACTGAAAGTAAAGGGATGGGAAAAGATATTTCATGCAACTAATAGGGAGCAAAAAGCAGGAGTTGCAGTACTTGTATCAGACAAAATAGACTTCAAAGCAAAGAGTCACAAGAGACAAAGAAGGACATTACATAATGATAAAGGGGTCAGTCCAACAAAAGGATATAACTATTATAAATATCTATGCACCCAACATACGATCACCTACATATGTGAAACAAATACTAACAGAATTAAAGGGTGACATAGAATGCAATGCATTCATTTTGTGAGACTTCAACACACCACTCACTCCAAAGGACAGATCAACCAGACAGAGAATAAGTAAAGACACAGAGGCACTGAACAATACACTAGAACAGATGGACCTAACAGACATCTAGAGATTACTCCATCCAAAAGCAACAGGATACACATTTTCCTCAAGTGGACATGGAATATTTTCAAGAATGGGTCATATACTAGGTCACAAAAAGAACCTCCGTAAATTCAAAAGATTGAAATTGTACCAACCAGCTTCTCAGATCACAAAGGTATGAAACTAGAAATAAATTACTCAAAGAAAATGAAAAAGCACACAAACACATGGAGGCTTAATAACACGCTCCTAAATATTCAATGGATCAATGACCAAATAAAAACACAGATCAAGCAATATATGGAGACAAATGACAGCAATAATTCAACAGCGCAAAATCTGTTGGACGCAGTGAAGGCCGTGCTAAGAGGGAAATACATTGCAATACAGTTCTACCTCAGGAAAGAAGAATGAACAGTCTAAACTCACAATTAATGAAACTAGAAATGGAAGAACAAATGAGGCCTAAAGTCAGTAGAAGGAGGGACATAATAAAGATTAAAGCAGAAATAAATAAAATTGAGAAGAATAAAACAATAGAAAGAATCAATGAAAGCAGGAGCTGGTTCTTTGAGGAAATAAACAAAATAGACAACCCCCTAGCCAGAATTATCAAGAAAAATGAGAGTGTACACACATAAACAAAATCAGAAATGAGAAAGGAAAAATCACTATGGACACCACAGAAATACAAAGAATTATGAGAGAATACTATGAAAAATTATATGGTAACAAACTGGATAACCTAGAAGAAATGGACAACTTTCTAGAAAAATACAACCTACCAAGGCTGACCCAGGAAGAAACAGAAAATCTGAATAGACCAATTACCAGCAAAGAAATTGAACTGGTAATCAAAAAAAACTACCTAAGAACAAAACCCCTGTACCAGATGATTTCACTGCTGAATTTTATCACTTAGTGAAGACCTAATACCCACCCTCCTTAAAGTTTTCCAAAAAGCAGAAGAGGAGGGAATACTCCCAAACTCATTCTACGAGGCCAACATCACTCTAATACCAAAACCAGACAAAGACACCACACAAAAAAAGAAAATTACAGATCAATATCTCTGATGAACATAGATGCAAAAATACTCAACAAAATATTAGCAAACTGAATTCAAAAGTACATAAAAGAGATCATCCATCATGATGAAGTGGGATTCATCCCAGGGATGCAAGGATGGTACAACATTCCAAAACCCATCAACATCATCCACTACATCAATAAAAAGGACAAAAACCACCTGATCATCTCCATAGATGCTGAAAAAGCATTTGACAAAACTTAACATCCAATCATAATAAAGACTCTCAACAAAATGGGTTTAGAGGGCAAGTACCTCAACATAATAATGGCCATATATGACAAACCCACAGCCAACATTATACTTAACAGCGAGAAGCTGAAAGCATTTCCTTTAAGATGGGGAACAAGACAAGGATGCCCACTCTCCCCACTTTTATTCAACATAGTTCTAGAGATCCTAGCCATGGCAATCAGACAACACAAAGAAATAAAAGGCATCCAGATTGGTAAGGAAGAAGTCAAACTGTCCGTTTGCAGATGACATGATATTGTACATAAAAAACCCTAGAATCCACTCCAAAACTAGTAGAGCTAATATCTGAATTCAGTAAAGTTGCAGGATAGAAAATTAACACACAGAAATCTGTTGCATTTCTATACACTAACAGTGAACTAGCAGGCAGAGAAATCAGGAAAACAATTCCATTCACACTTGCATCCAAAAGAATAAAATACCTAGGATTAAACCTAACCAAGGAAGTGAAAGACTTATGCTCTGAAAACTACAAGACACTCATGAGAGAAATTAAAGAAGATACAAATAAATGGAAACACATCCTGTGCTCATGTATAGGAGAATTAATATTGTCAAAATGGCCATCCTGTCTAAAGCAATCTACAGATACAAGGCAATCCCTATCAAAATACCAACGGCATTCTTCAAGGAATTAGAGCAAATAGTTTTAAAATTCATATGGAACCACAAAGGACCCTGAATAACCAAAGCAATCCTGAGAAGGAAGAATAAAGTGGGGAGAATTATACTCCAGAACTACAAGCTCTACTACAAAGCCACAGTAATCAAGACAATTTGGTACTGGCACAAGTACAGATTCATAGACCAATGGAACAGACTAGAGAGCCCACATATAAACCCAAGCATATATGGTCAATTAATGTAATGATAAAGGAGCTATGGACATACAATGGGGAAATGACAGCCTCTTCAACAACTAGTGTTGGCAAAACTGGAGAGCCACATGTAAGAGAATGAAACTGGATTATTGTCTAACCCCATACACAAAAGTAAATACAAAATGTATCAAAGACTTGAATGTAAGTCATGAAATAATAAAACTCTTCAGCAAAAACATAGGCAAAAATCTCTTCGACATAAATATGAGCAACTTCTTCATGAACATATCTCCCCGGGCAAGGGAAACAAAAGCAAAAATGAACAAGTGGTACTATATCAAACTAAAAAGCTTCTGTACAGCAAAGGACACCTTCAATAGAACAAAAAGACATCCTACAGTATGGGAGAATATATTCATAAATGACATATCCAATAACAGGTTGATATCCAAATTATATAAAGAGGTCACACACCTCAAGAAATGAAAAGCAAATAAACCAATTAAGAAATGGGCAAAGGAGCTGAACAGACATTTCACCAAAGAAATTCAGATGGCCAACAGGCACATGAAAAGATGCTCCACATCACTCATCATCAGAGAAATGCAAATTAAAACCACGATGAGATATCACCTCACACCAGTTTGGATGGTCAACATCCAAAAGACAAACAACAACAAATATTGGCAAGGATGTGGAAAAAAGGGGAACACTCCTACACTGTTGGTGGTAATGTAAATTAGGTCAGCCATTATGGAAAGCAGTATGGAGGTTCCTCAAAAACTCAAAATAGAAACACCACTTGACCAGGGAATTCCACTCCTAGGAATTTACCCTAAGAATGCAGCAGCCCAGCTTGAAAAAGACATACATACCCCTATGTTTATCGCAGTACTATTTACAATAGCCAAGAAATGGAAGCAACCTAAGTGTCCATCAGTAGATGAATGGATAAAGATGTGGTACATATACACAATGGAATGTTATTCAGCCATAAGAAGAAAACAAATTCAGACATTTGCAACAACATGGATGGAGCTAGAGTGTGTTATGCTCAGTGAAGTAAGGCAGGTGGAGAAAGACAAGTATCAAATTATTTCATTCATCTGTGGAGTATAAAAATAAAGAAAAAACTAAAGGAACAAACAGTTGTATGTTAATGATAGCAAAATAAAAAAAACTTTTCTTCAATTAAAAGAAAAAAAGAGTCCCAAGGGATCCGAAGTTTTGGAATTTGGCTCTGCTGAGGATTGGAAAATAAAGTGCCCACATTCTGAGAACTATAATAGCATTTCAGAGGAAAGTAAAACTAAACTTACCTGGGACCTAACTATCTGTGATCCATCATTCGTTTCCTTCTCCTCCATGTTCCCCTTCCAGGGAAGTACAGCATTCTGAGAAGGCATAACTGGGAAAAAGAGAACAGAAGTATCTTGTTGATACCTGACATTAAGGCTGAACCTAACTCTTGGAGCTTTTGCTTTGTGCTAGGATGACAGTTTAGAGAGAAGACTCTTTAAGACATAAGCTTAAAGATTAGATGAGTGAAGTGTGACATTCTTGCTTCTCTATTACATTGAGGAATTCAATACAGAACTTTCTCTTTCTCTTGCTGTGGCATATGGGGAGCTCAAGAGTGTTCCATGGTTTTCAACCCTACTACATACTTAGTGAATTTAAAAAAGATGTCAGTGCTCAGTCCCTATTCCTAGAGATGTGGATAAAGCCAATTTTATCCAAGTTTGTCTGGAGGAGCCTGGGCAACAGCATTTTAAATTCTAAAGTCTCTTATGATTCTAAGTGGGAGATGAGAACCCCTGGGAAGAGGTGATAAGAGAACATATGTTGAGGACCTAGCCTTACTCTTTAAGGGGATAAATTTACCCCAAACTCAAACTCCAGAGATCTTTTCTCCTTTGTTCTCTTTAAGATGACCCTTCTAATATAAAAATATTTCATTCTTTTCATTTCTCAGAAAGCTAACCTTCCTTTTTGAGTACCTGGATTCAGACCTCCACCAAGATTACTGTACTTTTTTGCAGTTCTTAAGTTGTAATGTCACCAAAGTTTTGTTTTCTTCTAGGAGGACTGTCAGAAAATACACAGTACTAACAGCTTCAATATCCTTCTCAGTCCCTGAATGTTGATTTTCCAGTGCTTTATCACATGGAATACCACTCCACTGTATTAAAGGTGCCTCATTTCTGCTGAGAGCCTTAGGAGCCAATGAATATCCACAAGAATGATTTCTGCTTCCCAGCTACTCTCAGAATCAGTCCTGCCTTTTTCTTGCAGAGCTGAGATATGAAGGTTCCTGAAGGTGGCCATTACTTTTTTCCCCTAAAAGCATTGATCATCATGTACAGACTTCACTGTGATATCCAAATCTGTATCCTGGCAGGAATCGTGTAAATACAATTTCAGTTTTCAGTTTGAGCACCTGTGGTGAGATGAACTAGAATCAGCAGAAGAAATCCAGCAGCCTCAGTCACCTAAGGATCTCCTATCTGTAAAGAGACAGACTATTCATTCATAAAGATAGAGCACAGTAGGATATGGCATTCTTTAAAATAGTCAAAAATAATTTTAGAATTTCTCAGATTCACAATTACAAAAAGCAGAGATGTATAGACGCATCAACTAGAACAAACTTTCATATCAGTCTTTTCCCATCCTATTCTCCAATAGAAAATACGTGGTCCTTTCCAATACCAACAATAGAGTGAAATGAATTGATTTGCTAATAATCATGAAAGAATACATTCTTTTTCTTTTCACAAAGGTTGGCCTAAGAAACTTCTCTCAAAAGCTAGTGATGGCAATGAAGAATGAAGCCGTTCTGAAAAGCAATTTTTTTAAAAAAGAGAAAACTGTAGTTGCAGTGGAACTGCCCTGTTAGATAAGGAAGCCATTCACTGCTCAAGAGATGCCCCAGATCTAACATTTTACAACCAGTTCAACTAAGAGGCAAATCTTTCACGAGTCATTTAAAAGCACTCTAAGAACCAGGTCCTTATTTCACCAGCATAAGCTATCTGAAGAGCCAGAAAGAATCTGTGAGAATGCCTTAACATTTCAAACCAAATAATCCCAAAACCATTTATTCACAGTGACAAAAACATTTACCAAGTTAGGCAGAACAGGGTTTCTCCTTCATATGTGCAAACCCAAGGGGAAGAGGGTATATACTATATATTGTGTGCAAATTTAGTTAACTTGAGAATGCTTTTTATGGCATGTGATGGGAACAGGGTGTCATGGAACATACTCTGAAATGCTGATTTATTCCTTGGTTCCTTGGTTTCATGAAGGATTTAAAGTTGAAGATCACAGACCTAAGCAAAAAAGCTGGTTCTAGAACTTGGTCTTCTGATTCACTGTCCTGGGTTCCTTCTAGTATACTCTAAAGTCCTTGTTAGCACTTGTTCTCTCCCTTTTCCTTTCTTTACCTGCTCCTCCACCCTCAAACTGTGTGCGATTGTTCATACAGCACACATAGACCTTTCCAGAGAAGTCTGTGATTTTGCCAGTCATTTTTCAGACAAGTAACCATGATAGCTTCGAAGGTAATGAATTCCCCTGACTACCTAAGGAACACCAGGATTTTAATAAATTCAGACAAAGAATGACTCTAGGCTTAACAGTTTTCATTTCCACCCCAAGCTCTTCCAAAAATGTGAGTGAACTTTACTGACCATGTAGAAAACCCATGTAGTGGTTCTCAATCTGAGCTGTGCTTTCATCTCAGCCCAAATTAAAAAATATTCTATGAAAATATATACTGTCCAGGATCCACATAAGATCTACTAAATCGGAATTTGTTGAGCTGTAGCCTGGCATCTATATATTTTGTAAATGCCCCAAAAGTGATTCTGATATGAGCATGAATTCAGAACTATCAGACCATTGCAATTCCTTGACTTCCTCAATACCAGTGATTTTCACTATCATTCTAGTGCCACACCACTTCTGAAATCTTTTTTACCTTACAAAATACTAGACTGTGAATCAGGAGACCTAGGCTCTAGACTGGATGGGGAAGAAAGTGAAGACAGGAGTGGATTAATACCTAGGGGTAAGATAGCAAAAGAATAGTGTTTATCAAGCACTGTCTGAAAATCACTTGGATTATGGTACTTGTTGGGAAGCAGATTCACTGGTCCTATCCCAGACCTAATGACATAGCACCAATGGAATGTATTATGAGCCCAGGATTTTGCATTAAAAGGTATTTCTTCTGTGGAATCAGTCCATTCTCTCTGGCCTCCTTATGGGCTTGAATCTAGCACATATCTTTTAATTCCTGTATCTTCAGCTTTATCTTTCACTTTTATTTTTTTACTTTTTGGTATTTTTTATTGAAATATAGTTGATATGCAATATTATATTAGTTTCAAGTATACAACATAGTGATTCAACAGTTAGATACACCACTAAAGCCTGACCCCAATTAGTGCAGTACTATCTACCAAGAAAGATATTACAGATTTACTGACTATATTCTCTATGCTGTACTTTCACCCCTGTGAATAATTTATATTATGATTGAGATTTGTGCCTCTTTATCCCCTTCATCTATTTCACACCCTGTCCCCAATACCTCCCCCATGGTAATCACCAGTCACTTCATGGTGTCTAAGAAGAACATGTTTTTGTTCATTTTGTTTTGTTTCTCTCTAGATTTGACAAATAAGTGAAATCATATGGTATTTGTCTTTGTCTACTGTGGAGAGCCATGAGAGCATAAGCACAACCATCTTAAGTTCAGCAGCCATTTTAGATGAGGGGAGCTGTGTTTGGTTACTGCTTGACATAAGTGAAGCCATGTTGTGAACTTCCTCCATATTGTAGAGAGAACTTGCTTATTCTGCAACTTTTGTCCTTATCAAGTTGTTTTGAGACATGAATGTCTGGGAACAGAGTAACCGTTCCTTCGTCCTGGGAATGGGGAACTTGATTAAGAAAACAACTCTCTGTATGATAAGGTAGTGTCTTTGTTGTAATGCCAATATACTTTGGATAGTTTCATAACAAGACTGCATATATACCAAAGAGAAATAAAGCATTTTGGCTTTCTGCACTGACAGAATGCCCTCCTGTGATCTTTGTATATGCAAACCCTCGCCCCCCATTCAGATACTGTTCAACTCCTGACGGCAGGCTCTGGCAGAAAGTGGCACCCGAACAGGGACCTGAATACGGGGACAACGGCGACGGGCCACTGCAGGAAAAGAACGCATCTGCTTAGAGGCCAAAGCGAGCCAGGGGTGGAGCAGTGAAGCACAGGACCGGTAAGGAGAGCATCAGACACAGTGAGAGCTCACGGGGAATGGAAGTAGCAGGATGCGCTTTGTAAATATGCTTAAGAATATGCTCCGGGCCCATGGAGCAAAGGTAGGACATCAACAGTTAACCCAGTTTTTAGAATTTGTAGAGAAAGTTTGCCCTTGTTTTCTGGAAGAAGGGACCGTAGACCTTCAAGTATGGGCCAGGGTAGGAGAAAAATTACAAGAACATTTTGATGTCCATGGACCCGAAAAAGTTCCTGCTGATACATTCGGGCTTTGGACTCTGATTAGAGATAGCCTAAATCTAGGCATGAGAGACACAGATTAGACATAAAAACCACCAAGGGAGAGGACGCGGAGCTTTCTGCCCCGCCTGAACCTGTTTGTGCGGAAGCAGCAGAGGATGCTGAATGGGACAGTGAACGAGAGTCTTTGATTCAGTAGAAGACCCTCCCAGCCATGAACCTCCTCCTCCTCCTTTGCCAAAAGTTTGTGTGTGTAAAGCTTTTAGCAAACTTATGTGCAAACCCATAAGAAATCCATCTTCTGTAGTTGCTGGGCTAGACCCGAAAAAGGGACCTGGCGCCTGGCCAGTGCTGCCCTTGCCCGATATGACACCTCCCGAGCAAAGGCAGGGGAAGCCAGTTAAGCCAGAGCCTGTGCCGAGCCATGAGCTCACCCCACTTCAAAAGGCTTTAAAGAAAGCTGATGAAAGAGGGGAGGATACTGACGGATTTACCTTCTTCCCCGTTTCTGATGATCCAAATCAGCCAGCGGGAGCCAGGCACAGATTCCATGTCCCAGTACCTTTCAAGCAGCTAAAAGAACTTAAAACTGCTTGTGCCTCCTATGGGGCGACAGCCCCTTTCACACAAGCGCTGCCTGAGGCATTGTCTGCTGATGCTCTTCCACCCTCAGAAGGGAAGAATATCGCTAAAGCATGCTTGTCAGGTGGTGAGTGCCTGTTGTGGAAGTCTGAATTTGCAGACCGGTGTTTAAGAACTGCAGACATTAATAGAGCACAAAATATCCCAGTGAGTTTTGACATGCTTGCAGGAGAGGGTCCATTTAGTGACATTCACGCACAGCTTCAGGTGGAGCCAGGTGCCTATGCTCAAATAAATGCAGCCGCTAAACGAGCCTGGTTGAAACTGCCTATAGGTGGGCCTTGCTCTGAAGATCTTTCAAAAATAAGGCAGGGCCCCGATGAACCTTTTCAAGATTTTCTCTCCCGCTTATTGCAGACAGCCGGAAGACTGATATGAGACTCTGAAGCAGGCCTCCTTTTAGTGAGGCAGCTGGCCTATGAAAATGCTAACACTGCATGTCAGGTCGTTCTTCAACCATTTAGGAAGAAGGGAGATCTCTCAGATTATGTCCGACTGTGCTCTGATATTGGACCATCGTATACACAGGGCATAGCTATTGCTGCTGCACTACAGGGAAAATCTGTAAAAGATTTTCTCATGCTTCAACAAGGAAGAAGAAGCCCACGAACTCCTGGTCCTCCTGGTAGTTGTTTTGGATGTGGAAAAATAGGGCATAGAGTGAGAGACTGCCCCAGGCAGGATAGAGGTGAAAAGAGAGAGAAAAGGATTCTACCTAGCCTGTGTCCGCGGTGTCACAGAGGCAAACACTGGGTCATAGAATGCAGGTCTAAGAGAAATGATATAGGAAATCCTTTAGAGCAGGGAAATGGGAGGAGGGTCCAGCCCCAGGCCCCGAGACAATGTTATGGGGCGCTTCAGGCGTTTGTCCCACAGCAAAACAATCCATTCAAGACCTCTGCCGAGTGACCTCAGGCAGCGCAGGATTGGACCTCAGTCCCTCCTCCTACACAGTATTGACACCTGAGATGGGCATGCAAGCCCTACCTACAGGAGTGTACGGGCCACTCCCAAAAGGGTATGTGGGATTGCTTTTAGGGAGAAGCAGCGCCACTATGAAAGGCATCTTAGTGGTGCCAGGAATAATTGATCCAGACTATGAAGGAGAGATAAAAATAATGACTAACTCTCCTGCAGGAATCTCTGTTATACAACCCTTTCAGAGGATTGCTCAGCTTATTCTCTTACCCCAAGTAAACACCAACAATAAAAACAAAGCCAGAACTAGGGGAAGTGTAGGGTTTGGGTCATCTGATGCTTACTGGGTTCAACCTATTGGACAGCAAAGGCCAGAACTGATCCTTACTATAAAGGGAAAAAAGATAAAGGGGCTCTTGGACACTGGTGCAGATGTCTCTGTGTTTGCTACTGACCAGTGGCCCCCGGAATGGCCAAAACATCGTACTGTGACCCATTTACAAGGACTAGGACAGAGCCAGAGTCCTGAACAGAGTAGTGACACCCTAGAATGGAAAGATGATGAACATCACGCAGGCAGCTTCCAACCATACATAGTTTCCGGGCTGCCTGTCAACTTGTGGGGAAGAGATGTGATGAAAGAAATGGGAGTTTATCTTTATAGCCCTAATGACAAAATTTCAAACCTAATGTTAGATCAAGGACTCCTCCCCGCACAGGGATCAGGAAGAAAGGACAGGGCAACCTAAACCCCATCAGCATACAACCAAAATCTGATAGGCAAGGGCTAGGGTAGTTTTAGCTGAGGCCTCTGAGACTCCTGCTCCCCACGCGGATCCAATAACGTGGTTAAGTGATGCCCCTGTGTGGGTGGATCAGTGGCCTCTTTCAACAGAAAAAAGTCAAGTGGCAGAGCAGCTAGTGC
The DNA here is from genome assembly GCA_029783875.1 of Phataginus tricuspis. NCBI lineage: Eukaryota > Metazoa > Chordata > Mammalia > Pholidota > Manidae > Phataginus > Phataginus tricuspis. Next base: position 403,084 of record JAQQAC010010882.1, on the reverse strand, counting down.
AGGAGCAGCTTAGCCGCGGTCATACTGAGCCCACCAACTCGCCCTGGAATTCCCCTATATTTGTGATAAAAAAGAAATCTGGGAAATGGAGACCACTCCAAGATCTTAGAAAAACTAATGAGACTATGGAGATAATGGGGGCCCTGCAACCTGGGCTTCCATCTCCCTCTGCCATCCGCAGAAAACTTTTAAGATAATATTAGATCTGAAAGGTTGCTTTTACACCATCAGGTTGGTGGATGAAGATTGTAAAAGATTTGCATTTAGTGTACCATCCACAAACTTCAGAGAACCCATGAAGCGCTATCAGTGGAACGTTTTGCCGCAAGGGATGGCCAATAGCCCCACCTTGTGTCAAAAAGTTGTAGCGCGAGCTATCGTGTCCACCAGAAACAGATATAGTCAGGTTTACATCATACGTTATATGGACGATATCCTTCTTGCTCATCATAATGAGGAATTAGTTTTTGCAGCATTTGGTTCTATGCAAAAGGATTTAGCCACTGCAGACCTGGTCATCGCCCCAGAGAAAGTGCAGACTCATCCACCTTACCACTATCTGGGAAAAATTCTGTATCCAAAAGTAATTCAACCTCAGAAGATACAGATAAGAAAAGACAACCTGAAAACTTTAAATGATTTTCAGGAACTGTTAGAAGTTAGGAGACATAAATTGCCTTTGCCCTCATCTGAGATTAACTACTGGAGAGTTGAAACCACTGTTTGATATTTTGAAAGGAGACTCTGACCCCACATCGCCAAGAGAGATCTCCTCAGAAGGGAGGGCAGTGTTAGAGTTAGTAGAAAAAGCCATAGAACAACTTTCATATATAGACTATCATAAAAACTTTGAAGTCTATGTACTGGCATCCTTTCATTCTCCTACAGCAGTAATTTGGCAAGGAGGACCCCTTCTGTGGGTGCATCTCCCTGTTTCTCCTTCAAAAGTAATAACTCCTTATCATGAATTAGTCTCTGCTATAGTTCAGCTTTCTAGGGAACACTCTTATAGATATTTTGGGAAAGATCCAGCATATATTAGGGTCCCTTTTAATAAAGATCAAATTACCTAGTTGTTTGCTTCCTCTTATGCTTGGGGTTTGGCTTTTGCCAACTTTGCAGGACAAATTGGCCTGACCATAAATTGCTGCAATTTGCAAACTTACAGGATTTTATTTTCCCAAAACAAATTCATAGGACACCAATTAGAGGGGCAAAAAAATGCCTTTACTGACAGCCCACCAAAAGGAATTTCAGTATTCATATTTAAAGGAAAAACTCATGTCTTCTCCAGTTCCACTTCTTCAGCACAAGTAGCAGAGCTTTGTGCTGTTGCAGCACTATTCTCTGTAGCTTCTGAAGAATCATTTAATTTGTATACTGATAGCCAATATGTTGCTAGAGCCATCCCACCAGTTGAAACAGCCAGTTTTATAATGTCTCACAACACAGAGGTAAGAGACTTGTTCATTCAGATACAAGCTCAAATTCATAGCCGCAAAGCACCCTGCTTTGTAGGTCATATCAGAGCTCACAAAAATCTACCTGGAGCCTTAGCTGCAGGAAATGCTAAAGCTGATGTTACTACTCGTGACATTTTTCTCACTCAACTGCAGAAAGCTTAACAATCTCATGCTTTACATCACCAAAACAAAGTTTGAGATTGCAGTTTCAAATTTCCAGAGAAGCTGCTAGACAAATAGTAAAGTAATGCAGCAACTGTCCTGTTCACCAGACAGTAGTACATCAAGGAGTTAACTCTCGAGGCATTCTCCCTAATCAGCTGTGGCAAATGGACATCACAAAAATCCCAGAATTTGGAAAACAAGTATGTTCATGTGTCTATAGATACCTTTCCCGGGTTTCTAATGGCAACTGCCCAAACAGGAGAAGCCACAAAACATGTTATAGCCCATTGTTTGAAATGTTTTGGCATTGTAGGAATACCAAAAGAAATTAAGACTGACAATGGAACAGGCTATACTAGCTATGCATTTCAGCACTTCTGTGAACAATTCCAGATCTCTCACAGGACGGGTATTCCATACAAACCTCAAGGACAAGGTATTGTGGAAAGGGCACACAATACCCTGAAGTCCCAGTTGCAAAAAATAAAAAAGGGGGAGTTATACCCAGAGACTCCCAATAATTACTTAAACCATACGCTTTTTATTTTGAATTTTCTTACTGCGGATGCTCAGGGGAGGTCCGCAGCAGACACATTTTGGCATCCCAAAACAAATGACTCCTATGCAATGGTGAGGTGGAAAGATCCTCTCACGGGTCAGTGGAACGGCCCCGACCCTGTACTCATATGGGGACGAGGGCATGTTTGTGTTTTTCCACAGGATGCAGGTGGAGCACGGTGGTTACCAGAAAGGCTGGTCCGGTTCGCGGAAGATACTAGCAGAAGTCGTCGTCTGGACCTTCCTGATCAGCCAAGTTAAAGGAGCTGTTTATCGGGCTTTTGTTCCGACCCTCCTATTCTTCATCCGGTGACATGGAACGATTCGGAGGTGGCTGTGACCGTCAGTGATTCCAGACGTCTGGGTTATCCGACAGCACAGGGAATTGAACTTCTACAGTTCCCGACAAACTATTCTGGAAGTTCAAAGGGACCTCCCATATGCTTTGGTGATTCGAATCCATGTTTATCTATTAATCAAACTGTCTTCTTTACATATGATATGGGTATAATATCTCTTAACTATCCTGATAGTTCTACATGTAAACCAACAAATATAACTATTCCTCCTAATGGTTGGGAGAAGTGTGGGCCAGATACAAGAAAATCAAATAGTTTCATTCCTCGGACACATTGTGTGGAAACTCCACCGTCTGATTGTGATACTTACATAGACTGGACTGGAAGAGGAGGACAAAAGCGTTCATGGGCTGTGGGACATCAACTCACAGCTGGGATGTGGCATACAAAAATAGGAGATAATCCTCAGACTTTTATTTGGAAACTTGCAGCTAGTACAGGCCCTGTCACTTTCTTACAGGGAGCAGATAAAGACCTTAGAGAAAATTCTTCATCGGTGTGGCTTGTGTTAATCCACCTTATTTCCTCCTAACTGGTGAAATTGGTATTCATAATTCTACTAACTCCTCCTGATATGAAGTTAATTGTACCAGATGTAACTTAACAAAATGTATTATTGGTCCTTTACAAAATCGTTCTCTTCTAACCCTTAAACAACCATCCTTTCTTATGACTCCAGTAAATGTTTCCGGGAATTGGTTTGATGAAAAAGGGTTTGAAACGTTAATAAATTTAAATCATGAATTGTCTAAAAGGCATAGAAGAGGGATAGGGATGCTAGTTTTAGGAATCATAGCTATTTTGAGTCTCCTTGTCTCTGCCACTTCTACAGCTGTGTTATTAATGGCAGAAGTCCAAACTGCTAATTTTGTAGATAACTTAGCTCAGAATGTTTCTATGTCCTTAGGCACCCAGGAAGATATTGACTTAAAAGTGGAGAGGAAACTCCAAGCATTAGAGCAGACTGTTTTATATCTGGGGCAGCAAATTGAAATGCTTAAAACTTTCAACAAACTACGATGTCATGCTGATTATTCTTCTATTTGTGTAACTGCTTTATTGTACAATAATAGTCAATATCCATGGGATAAAGTGAAAGCACATCTTTTAAATATATGGGAGTATGAAAATGAAACATTACATTTACAAACATTACATAAAGAAATATTAGCTATACAAGATGCAAAATTAGATCTTGAGGAGCTTGCAAAGCAAATTCTAGACAAATTAGGAACACTGGTTCCAACATGGGCCTCCACAAAAGAGCTTTTGCTCTCTCTGATTGTCTGTACTTTGCTACTCTTTGCCCGGCTTGCTTTAATACCCGTCCTGACGATGGCCATGAGAACTTTAAAGCAAGTTTATGGGAGCCTGCACAAGCAGGAACTCACCACACAGCCTCCCCAGCCAATTGTGACCTAAGGTAACTGGAAGGCCAAAGACGGGTAAGGCAAGTAAGAGATTGAGCCAACGTAAGACAGGGGGATGGCCATGCTGCCATCACCCAGAGACGGGTAAGGCCTTTCTCTGATCTTGACCAACCTAAGACAGGCTCAGTTGTCCTAATCCAGCTTCATTAAAAAATAGAAAAGGGGGAGATGTGGAGAGCCATGAGAGCATAAGCACAACCATCTTAAGTTCAGCAGCCATTTTAGATGAGGGGAGCTGTGTTTGGTTACTGCTTGACATAAATGAAGCCATGTTGTGAACTTCCTCCATATTGTAAAGAGAACTTGTTTATCTGGCAACTTTTGTCCTTGTACAAGTTGTTTTGAGACATGAATGTCTGGGAACAGAGTAACCGTTCCTTGGTCCTGGGAACAGGGAACTTGATTAAGAAAACAACTCTCTGTATGATAAGGTAGTGTCTTTGTTGTAATGCCAATATACTTTGGATAGTTTCATAACAAGACTGCATATATACCAAAGAGAAATAAAGCATTTTGGCTTTCTGCACTGACAGAATGCCCTCCTGTGATCTTTGTATATACAAACCCTCGCCCCCCATTCAGATACTGTTCGACTCCTGCCAGCAGGCTCTGGCAGTCTATCTGGCTTATTTCACTTAGTGTAATACCCTCTAGGTCTACCCATGCTGTTGCAAATGGCAGAAACTGTTTCTTTATTATGGCCAAATAATACTCCATTATACATATATCACATCTGCTTTATCCCTTTACCTAGTGGCAGACACTTTGGTTGTTTTCATGTAGCTTGTCTATTTTAAATAATGGAGCAGTAAACATAAGAGTGCATATATATTTTTGAATCAGATTTTTGTTTTCTTTGGGCAAATTCCTATAAATGGAGTTACTGGGTCATATATTTCTATTTTTAGTTTTTTGAGGACTCCCCCATAGTGGCTGCATGAATTTACATTGCCACCAACAGTGTAGGGTTCCCTTTTCTCCACATCCTTGCCAATACCTGTTAGTTTTTGTCTTTTGGATAGTGGCCATTTTGACTGCTGTGACATGATGTCTCATTGTGGTTCTGATTTGCATTTCTCTGATGATTAGTGATGTGGAGTATCTTTTCACATGCCTGTTGGCCATCTGTATTTCTTCTTTCGAAAAGTGTCCTCTGCCCATTTTTTAATCAGCTTATTTGTTTTTTGGTATTCAGGCATATGAGTTCTTTATTTTGGATGCTAACCCTTTATCAGATATACTGTTTATGAATATATTCTCCCATACCATAGATTGCCTTTTTGTTTTATTGTGTCCTTTGCTGTATAGAAGCTTTTAAGTTTAATGTAGTCTCAGTTCTTTGTGTTTGCTTTTGTTTCCCTTGCCCAGGGAGATGTATGAGAAAAAAATTTCTCATGCTGATGTTCAAGAGAGTCTTGCCTAAGTTTTCTTCTAAGAGTTTTATAGTTTCATGTCTTATATTTAGGTATTTAATCCATTTTGAATTAATTTTTGTGTATGGTGTTAGTGATCAAGTTTCATCCTCTTGCATGAAGCTGTTCGGTTCACTCAAAACGTTTTACTGAAGAGATTGTCTTTTCCTCAATGTATATTCTTGCCTCCTTTATCATATATTAATTGATTACACATGTGTGGGTTTACTTTTGGGCTCTCTATTGTTTTATTGATCTATGGGTCTGTTCTTGTGCCAGTACCATACTGTCTTGATTATTGTAGCTTTGTGGTATAGCTTGAAGTCATGGAATTAATAACCCATTTTGTTCTTCTTTCTCAAGATTGCTTTAGCTATTTGGGGTCTTTTGTGGTTCCACATACATTTTAGGTTTATTTGCTATAGTTCATTGAAAAGTGCCATTGGTACTTTGATAGGGATTGCACTGTATCTGTAAATTGCTTTGGGCAGGATGGCCATTTTGACAATATTAATTCTTCCTATCCATGAGCATGGGACAGATTTCCATTTATTTGTGTTTTCTTCAATTTCTTTCATTAGTGTCTTATAGTTATCAGAGTACAGGTTTTTCACAACCTTAGTTAGGTCTATTCCTAGGTATTTTATTCTTAATGCAATTATAAAAGGAATTGTTTTCCTGATTCCTCTTTTAGCTAGTGCATTATTAGATTTCTTTATATTGATTTTCTATCTTGCAACTTTATTGAATCCATTTATTAGTTCTAATACTTTTTTGGTGGAGTCTTCATGGTTCTCTACATATAGTATCATGTCATCTACAAACAGTGACATATTTAAAAACTACTTCTTCCTTACCAATTTAGATGCCTTTTATATACTTTTTTCTTGTTTGATTGCCATGGCTAGTCCAGTATTATGTTGAACAGAAGTGGTGAGGGTGAGCATCCTTGTCTTCTTCCTGATCTTAGAAGAAAAGCTTCCAGCTTTTCATCATTGTGTATGATGTTAGCTGTAGTTTGTCATACTTAGCTTTTATTAAGTTGAGGTATGTTACCTCTCTACCCATTTTGTTGAGAGTTTTTATCATGAATTTTGTCAAATGAGTGCTCAGCATCTATTCAGATGTTCATACGGTTTTTATATTTCCTTTTGTTAATGTTGCGTATCAGATTGATTAACTTATGAAATTTGTACTTTCTTTGCATACCTGGAATAAATCCCATTTGGCCATGATGAATGATCCTCAGTGTATTTTTAAATTCGTTTTGCTAATATTTTGTTGAGGATTTTTGCATCTACGTTCATCAGAGATCTTGGCCTATTGTTTTCTTTTTTGTATTGTCTTTGTTTTGGTATTAAGAGTGATGCTGGCCTCACAGAATGAGTTTGGAAGTATTTGCTTTTCTACTTTTTGGAATACTTTAAGAAGAATGGGTATTAGCTCTTTAAGTGTTTGGTAGAGTTCAGCTGTGAAGCCATCTGGTTATGGGTTTCTGTTTTTTGGGAGTGTTTTGATTACCAATTCAATTTCATTTCTGGTAATTAGTCTGTTTAGATTTTCTGTTTCTTCCTGGGTTAGTCTTGGCAGGTTGTACTTTAATAGGAGTTTGTACATTTTTTTCTAGGTTGTCCACTTTATTAGCATATAATTTTTCATAGAATTCTCTAATAATTCTTTGTATTTCTGTGGTATCAGTAGTAACTATTCCTTTTTTGTTTCTGATTTTATTTGTGTCATTTATCTAGATAAGTCTGGCTAGGAGTTTGTCTATTTTGTTTACCTTCTCAAAGAACCAGTTCTTGATTTCACTGATTTTTTCCCTAGTGTTTTATTCTTCTCTATTTTATTTCTGCTCTGATCTTTATTATGTCCTTCCTTCTCTTAACTTTAGGCTTCATGTGTTCTTTTTCTACTTTCTTTAGTTGTTAATTTATTTATTTGTGATTGTTTTTGTTTCTTCAGGTAGGATTTTATGGCTATGTACTAACCTCTTAAAACTGCTTTTGTATCATCCCACATATTTTGAACTGTTATATTTTTGTTTCCATTTGTCTCCATGTATTGGTTGATTTCTTCATTCATTTGTTCATTGATCCATTTATTATTTAGAAGCATGATGTTTAGCCTTCATTTGTTCGTGGGTATTTTTGTTTTCTTTCTGTAATTGATTTCTGGTTTCACACCACTGTGGTCTGAAAAGATGCTTGACACAATTTCAATCTTGAATTTATTGTAGCTCTTTTTGTGTCCTAATATGTGATCTATTCTGGAGAACATTCTGTACATATCTGTTAAGTCCAACTGATTTAGTGTGTTGTTCAGTGCCTCTGTTTCTTTATTTATTTTGTCTGGTTGATCTCTCTATTGATATAAGTGGTGTGTTAAAGTCCCCTAATATGATTAAGTTGCAGTTTATTTCTCCCTTTTGTTCTGTAAGTATTTGTTTTATATAATTAGGTGCTCTTGTTTTGGATGTATAGGTATTTACAAAGTGGTTATAACTTCTTGTTGGATTGATACCTTTACCCTTATCTAATTTACTTTTTTGTCTGTTACTTTTTTTGTTTTAAAATCTATTTTGTCTGATATAAGTACTGCTACTCCTTTTTTTCTCCCTATTATTTGCATGAAGTATCTTTTTCCATCTCTTCACTTTCAGTCTATGTATGTTATTAAGTCTGAAATGACTCTCTTGCAGGCAGCATATAGATGGATGTTTCTTTATCCGTTCTTCCACCCTATGTCTTTTGACTGGTGTATTCAGTTCCTTTAGATTTAAGGTAATTATTGATAGGTACATATTTATTGCTGTTTTATTAATTGTTTTCTGGTTGTTTTTATAGTTCCTCTCTAATACTTTCCTCCTATCTTATATTCTTGTTATTTGATGGTTTTCTTTAGTGTTGTGAATGTATTTCACTTAAAATTTTTTTTGTGTATCTACTATAGTCTTTAGGTTTGTGGATACAATAAGATTCATAGTTTCCTAAAAATATATGTTTATATTAATTTTATGGTTGCTCTATTTCAAACATGGTTGGAAAGTACTTTTTATTCACCTTACTTCCTCACACTTTATATATTACATGTCATAATCTGCATTTTTTGTGTATCCCTTAACTGATTTTTGTATTGTGATTTTACTACTTTTGGTTTTTTAATTTTTTAACCCTATACTTGCTTAGTTAATTAACAGAATACTGTGAGTTTATTCTCACTGATGAAAAATCTTTAGGATTAAGAACATTTCCATTTATAGAAGTCCCTTTAACATATCCTGTAAGGCCAGTTTAGTGGTGCTTAATTCCTTCAGCCTTTATTCATCTGGGAAATTTATAATCTGTCCTTCAATTTTGAATGATAATCTTGCTGGGTATTCTCGGTTGAAGGTCCTTCTGTTTCAATACATAAGTATTTCATAGCACTCCCTTCTGATCTAAAGTTTTTGCTGAGAGATCTGATGATAGCCTGATGAGGTTTCCCTTATAAGTAATTTTTTCCCCTCTATGGCTGCTTTCAATAACCTCTCCTTATCCTTAATCTTTGTAATTTTAATTATCATATGTCTTTGTGTTGTCTTCATGGGGTTCCTTTTGTAAGGGGCTCTCTGCATTTCTGGGACCTGAGTGTTTATTTCCCTCCCCAAATTGGGGAAGTTTTCAGCAATTATTTCTTCAAAGACTTTATACTCCTTTGTCTCTGTCTTCTCCTTCTGGGACCCCTATTATGCAAATACTGTTTCATTTGTAGTTATCACACCAGTCTCTTTCCATCCTCTCAAGTCTAGAGATTATATTTTTTCTCTGTTCCTCAGCTTTGTGGTTTTCCTGCTTTCGTTTTCCATCTGATTGATTGTCTCTACTTGCAGCAGTCTATTATTCATTCACTCCATTGTTTTTTTTTTCATTTCAGTTACTGTATTCTTCAGCTCTGAGTGGCTCTTTTTAAAATCTTGTCTGTTGAAGTTCTCTTTGAGATTGTCAATGCTTTTCCACAGATCAGTGAGCATATTTATGACTATTACTTTGGCATCTTTATCAAGAAGATTGGTGATATTTGTTTCAGTTAGCTCTCATGGAACATATTCTTCTGCCTCCTCATTTTGTGTTTCTGTGTTTTTTCCTTTGTATTAAATAGATCCACTATGTCTCCTCATCTAGAGCAAAGGCTGTATGAAGAAGGTGCCCTGTGGTGACCAGAAGCTTAAGACTCTTTGCTCTCCTGTGCCTGGTTGTCATTTGCAGCACAGCCACAGTTGCTGTTGGTGGGCTGTGGGTAGAGCCTCATTTCTGTCTGTCTGATGGCAGTGACTATGTCAGGCTGCTGTCTGCTGGCAGTGGCTGTGTCAGTTTTGGCTGGCAGCACACCTCAGCCAGCCCTTTGTGAGCCATGCAGCAGCACATCTGCTTTGTTGAGGGCAGGTTGCCTTATGCCTGCCTGGAAGCAGTGGTGGTGCTGCTAGGCCGACATGGCAGATGGGGAAAGTGCACAGGGGAGTGCAGCACAGTGCTGGGCTGTCAGCAAGAAGGGAGGAGTGTTTGGAGCTGGCTCCTCCAGGCACATCTGCAGTGGAGCTGAGAGAGGGCCAGGAAATATGGGAAAGCCTCCCTCTGCCTGCCAGGCAGCAAAGTCTGCTGTTGGGCTGAGCGGGCTGGGCAGGTGGGTGCTAAGGGAAGTGCCTTGGGTCTGAGCCAACAGCAAGGGGGATGGAGCATTTAGGGCTAGCTCCTGGGGATGCTTGAACAGTTGGGCTGAGGGAGGGCTGGGGAAGCATCATCCACAACACCTTTCTCCTGAGGAGAGAGCTCTGTCCAAACTCTTCCCCTCTGGCACCTTTCCTGATGGTAAATCTTTCAAACTGCCACCTCTGTGTTGGGTCTCAGCAGAACTGAAGGAGTGTACCTGTCTTCCATAAGCAGCAGGAGCTTCAGCCTCCCAGACTGCTTCAACTCTCCTTGGTGTCCAGTCCAACTAATCACCAAAGTCCAGTGAAATATGGACTCATGTTCCCAGAGCAGATCTCCAGGGGCAGGTACATAGGATCCCTGTGTGCTTATCCCCTCTCTGCTCCATTCCTCTCCCTCATGCTTATAGGCTAGGATGGTGGAAGGGCTTGGGTCCTGACTGCAGCTCTGCAGCTTTGCCCTTCTCTGTGTGGTCTTCTCTTCTTCACTAGGTGTAGATGGCTTGTTCTGCAGTCTTCAGGTAATTTGCAGGGTTTGTTGTATTTGCTGTAGTTGCTTCCTTGGTGTAGATGTGGAAGGAGGTTTCCACCCTGCCTTCCTACTCCACCACTTTCTTCATGCAGATCTATTAGTATTTGTTTTACATATTTAGGTGCTCCTATGTTGGGTGCACAGATATTTATAATTGTTATACCCTCTTGTTGGACTGGTCCCTTTATCATTATGTAATGTCTTTTGTCTCTGGTTTCTTTGTTTTGATGTCTGTTTTGTCGATAAAAGTACTGCTACTCCCACCTTTTCTCTTTTTGCATGAAATATTTTCCATCCCTTCACTTTCAGTCTAAGCGTGTCATTAAGTCTGAAATGAGTCTCTTCTAGGCAGCATATAGATGGGTCTTGTTTCTTTATCCATGCTGCCATCCTGTATCTTTTGTTTTGTGCACTTAGTCCATTTATATTTAACACAGTTATTGACACTATGGTTAAACTGCAATATTTCCAGAATCCCCCACCTGGCCTTAGTCCATTTACATATCAATAGGTGTTTCTTCCCACAGCCTCTGAGATCAAGGGGTAGAGAAAGAACAGCTGCTCTCTCCTCCCCTCTGTTACTGGTATGTAATTGGTCTGGTGCCAGTCAGTCACTAGGGACATGCCCCATGGAGTTCCTCCCAGAAGGGGCCACTGGAAGTAGGCATGTGGTGTTGGGAGAGACAGTGAGCAAGAGCAAAGGCCAGAGGGGATGAACAAGCCAGGTCTCATTGTGAGCAATAAAAGGGTTTCTCCCAATCTAGTTTTTCCCTTGATTGGTTTTGGTCACACCAGTTTATTTGCCCTGGGCTGGAAACACCATTTACCATTTTATTATTGTTTTATTGTCATTCTTATAGTTCCTCTCTACTCCTTTCTTATTTTCCTACAGTCTTCTCTTGTGATTTGATATTTTTGTTTAGTGTTGTGCTTGGATTCCTTTCTAAATAAATTTTTGTGTATCTATTACAGCCTTTAGGTTCATGGTTACAATAAGGTTCATAGTTTCCTAAATTTAAATAGTCTATATTAAATTAATGGTCACTTGATTTCAGACACAATCTAAGAGTACTTTTTTTTCTTCTTCTTTTTCCTCACTTTTTGTATAAGATGTCATAATCTATGTCTTTTGTGTATCCCTTGTCTGATTTTGTATATGGACTATATTATTTCCTAATGGAATCTATTTGTTAATGAGTATTAAAATTTTTGTTTTGTCTTGAAGTGATATACACAATATTGTCAATTAAAATCTGTTTCAAAAATGAGTATTATACCTATAATTATGACATGTATGTGTGTGTGTGTGTGTGTGTGTGTGTATGCACAGAAAAAGCCTGAAAGGATATATTCCCCAAATAAGTAACTGGTTATCTCTGGGTGGTGATATAGATAATTTTCTTCATGCTTTTCTATATTTACTAAAATTCTTAATATTTTCCAGAAAATAAAATGAAGGTGGTCCAAGGAATGTGGAGCACAATCATTATGGATGCAGAGTGAAGACAGTATTGTATTAAAGTCAAGGACCAGTTACAGAGATGTGGCAGTAATAAAAGTGAGAGATGACAGTGGCCTTTATCAAGGTAGTGGCAGTGAAGATGGAAGATTCACTACATATTTAAGGGCCTAAACTTACCAGTTTACTTTTGATTGGGAGAGAAACTATGGGAAAGAAAGAGAAGTTAAGTATGGCATTCAGGTTTTAGACTTGGTGGTGCTATTCACTGAGATAAGGAATATGTTCCGAGAATAAGAATAACAAGCAACATAAATATGGCTAACTATGTGCTCTTGTCATAAATATTTACAAATATTCATGCCCTTAATACAACAAACCTTGAAGTAAGTGCTATTTTTCTTAGTTTTACAGATGAGGAAATTGAATCATAGAGAGGTTAGGTAACTTACCAGTCAAACCCACACAGTTAGTATGTTGTGGAGTTCGAAATCAAAGTGAATCAGCTTGGCTACAGCGTCAGTTCTGACATACTCTATGGCAAATATATAGCAAGAGGCTTAAGGGGGAATGAATTTGGACCATGTTAGGCTTGAGAAATCTGAGGGACATCTATAGGCATGTCCAGTAAGGTGGTTGAGTATTATGTGGTTACATAGCTCAGAAAAGATGATTAGGGAAACCATGGCATTGGATGAAGTCACCTGAGAGTAAGTAGAAAATAAATACAAACACTAACATATGGACCTAGCTGTATTACCAATAATGACATAACCATCCTGAAGGAGTGGCAAAGGAAAGAACTAACCTAATAACTAGTTAACTCTATCTTAACTAGATATTGTAAGACTAAAAACAAAGAGAACTCTACATAAATGTTGTAATCAAATTAATAAGTATGTTTCTCACAGGGGTGTGAGTTAGCAATTCTGAAACTTCTTTATGTATATACAAAAATTAAACAAGTAAGGAAATATATTGCAGATAATGAGAACCGACAATTTTTCACTATTGAAGAAAGAAGTTACTAAGAGGAAAGGAGGAAGACTAAAATGAGCCTGTGTTATTGGATTGGAGTCAGAGGTATTATAATATGAACTCACGGTATTTAATACATATACAGACACAATAGAAATATATGTATATATGGTTAATATGCATACATATACATATTTCCTAGCTCAATTGTCTAGAGGGCCTAGAAGCAGTGGTACCCCAGTAGACATGAGTACACCTAGTGCCTAGATCTGTCCTAAATACTTCATAAAAGGAACCAGGGCTCCTTGGAGAAATGGTTGACCACAGAACTGGGCAGGGAAAATACAAGAGCCTGGAACATGTTATGCCGACAGGAAGTGCTCAGAATAGGAGAGAGCTAGTTGAAGTGACTCAAGAGCCTCCTCCAGGCCAAAGCCGAAACAAGTTCCGCAATAGAATAATGATAGTATTGAGTATTGGGTTTTAACTCATAAAAGAAAGTAAATATTGGTGAGTCCATATAGATACAAACAAAATTAATGAATAAAAGATAAGGAACAGGAGACTTCTGGGAAGATGGCAGCGTCAGCAGGGCGGCGGAATTCTCCTCCCAAAACCATATATATTTGTGAAAATACAACAAATACAACTATTCCTAAAAGAGAGACCAGAAGATACAATACAACAGCCAGGCTGCAGCTACATCTGCGAGAACTCAGCACCTCATGAAGCGGGTAAGATACAAAGCTGCGACCCAGTGGGACCTGAGCACTCCCCCACCACAGCACACAGGCGGGAGGAAAAGAATCAGAGAGGGGAGGGAGTGGAAGCACAGGCCGGCTAAATAACCAGCCCTGGTGATCTGTGCCAGGAGCACTGACACAAATCACATGGTGTATTGGAGATTAGAGAAACAGAAGTGCCAGATCTGAGACGGAGACCGCAAGTGGGTACTCAGCCAGCTCCCTGGGAGAGAAGAAAAGTGTGCACTTTTTTTTTAAAGTCTTAAAGAGACAAGGGCCCAACAGTGAACAAAATTGTTCCAGTGCACTCAACCCAGCAGGCTGGGAGTCTTGGGGAATTTCAGACACCCTGGCCAGCGGCTGGGCAAAGCAGCCAGGCCGAGGCTTCCCACAGAGATCAGCAGCCTGCCATTCATTCACCCCGCCCGGCCAGACACACAAAGGGTCCGGCAGAGCCATCACTGCTGCAGAACAGCAGAGGAGCAGCCCCGCCCACAGCAACCTCACAGAATCACCTCCCAACTGGTGTCCAGCTAAGCGGGAAGAGCACCAGAACCCGGTTCAGAAGGCACCAAGGGGACCAGAATGCACCCAACGAGACTGTAAACCCCCGCAGTGCTATAGGCTAAGCTGAGGCAGCCCGCACACAGGCAGCTTAGGGGATTATCCCAGAGACTGCCTCCCAGTGTGCTAGAAAACACCTCAGGCCCCTGAGTAGGGCAAGGAGAACAACAAGCATGAAGGGACTTTGTTCTCCCAGCTGACACACGTGGTGACTACCAGCGACCACTTCTATCACCAGGAAAAGAAAGAAGAATATGGTACACACAAAGCTTAGCCAGACAACCCCAGAGAAGGGGCCTGATGGGATAGACTTATACAATCTTCCTGAAAAAGAATTCAGAATAAAAGTCATAACCATGCTGAGGGATCTACAGAGAAATAGGCAAGAGCTAAGGGAGGAAGTGAGGAAAGACAATGCAGAAATCAGACAAGTGATGGATGGGCTTAGGAGCAGACAGGAAGAGGTGCAAGGGATTGTTAATGGAATAGAAATCAGAGAACAGGAATACAGAGAAGCTGAGGCAGAGAGAGATAAAAGGATCTCTAGGAAGGAAAGAATATGAAGAGAACTGTGTGACCAATCCAAACAGAAAAATATTTGCATTATAGGAGTACCAGAAGAAGAAGAGAGAGAAAAAGGGATAGAAAGTGTCTTTGAAGAAATAATTGCTGAAAACTTCCCCAATTTGGGGAAAGAAGTAGTTTCTCAGACCATGGAAGCCCACAGATCTCCCAACACAAGAGACCCAAGGAAGACAACACCAAGACACATAATAATTAAAATGGCAAAGATCAAAGATAAGGACAGAGTATTAAAGGCAGCTAGAGAGAGAAAAAAGATCACCTACAAAGGAAAACCCATCAGACTTCTCAACAGAAACCTTACAGGCCAGAAGAGAATGGCATGACATATTTAACGTAATGAAACAGAAAGGGCCTTGAAACAAGAATATTGTATCCAGCACGATTATCATTTAAATTTGAGGGAGGGATTAAACGATTCCAAGAGAAGCGAAAGCTGAGGGAGTTTGCCTCCCCTAAACCACCTCTACAGGATATCTTAAAGGGACTGCTCTAGATGGAAGCACTCCTAAGGCTAAAAAGATGTCACCAGAGAAATTAAAATCATAGCAAAGAAAGCAGACCATCCAAATACTAACTAAAGGCAAAAAGTAAAATCAACTATCCACAACAACAGTCAAAGGAAACGTAAAAGAGTACAGAATAAAACACCTAGTATATAAAGAATGGAGGAGGAAGAATAAGAAGGAAGAGAAATAAAGAATCATCAGACTGTGTTTATAATAACTTAAGAAAGTTAAGTTAGACTGTTAGATAGAGAGTAAAGAAGCTACAGTTGAACCTTTGGTAACCACGAATCTAAAGCTAGCAATGGCACTAAATCCATATCTACTGATAATCACCCTAAATGTAAATGGACTGAATGCACCAATCAAAAGACAAAAAGTAATAGAATGGATAAAAAATCAAGACCCATCTCTATGCTGCTTACAAGAGACTCACCTCAAACCCAACGATATACACAGACTAAAGGTGAAGGGATGGAAAAAGATATTTCATGCAAACAACAAGGAGAAAAAAGCAGGTGTTGCAATACTTGTATCAGACAAAATAGACTTCTAAACGAAGAAAGTAGCAAGCGATAAAGAAGGACATTACATAATGATAAAGGTCAGTCCAACAAGAGGATATAACCACTACAAATATATATGCACCCAACACAGGAGCACTGACATATGTGAAACAAATACTAACAGAATTAAAGGAAGAAATAGAAAGCAATGCATTCATTTAAGGAGACTTCAACACACCACTCACTCCAAAGGACAGATCTAACAGACAAAATAAGTAAGGACAGAGAGGCACTGAACAACACACTGGAACAGATGGACCTAACAGACATCTACAGAACTCTACACCCAAAAGCAGCAGGATACACATTCTTCTCAAGTGCATATGTAACATTTGCCAGAATAGACCACATACTAGGCCACAAAAAGAACCTCAGTAAATTAAAAAATATTGAAATTCTACCAACCAACTTCTCAGATCACAAAGGTATAAAGCTAGAAATAAATTGTACAATGAAAACAAAAAGGCTCACAAATACATGGAGACTTAAGAGCATGCTCCTAAATAATCAATGCATAAATGATCCAATTAAAACAGAGATCAAACAATATATGGAGACTAATGACAACAATAACACAAAGCTGCAACTTCTGTGGGACGCAGCAAATGCAGTTCTAAGAGGAAGGTATATTGCAATCCAGGCCTATTTAAAGAAGGAAGAACAATCCCAAATGAATAGTCTAAAGACACAATTATTGAAATTGGAAAAAGAAGAACAAATGAGGCCCAAAGTCACCAGAAGGAGGGACATAATAAAGATAGAGAAGAAATAAACAAAATTGAGAAGAACAAAACAATGGAAAAAATCAATGAAATCAAGAGCTGGTTCTTTGAAAAAATAAACAAAAAAGATAAATCCCTAGCCAGACTCATTAAGAGAAAAAGAGAATCTACACACATAAACAGAATCAGACATGAGTAAGGAAAAATCACTACGGACTCCATAGAAATACAAAGAATTATAAGAGAATACTATGAAAATCTATGTTAACAAGCTGGAAAACCTAGAAAAATGGACAACTTCTTAGAAAATACAACCTTTAAAGACTGACCAAGCATGAAACAGAAAACCTAAACAGTCCAATTACCAGCAATGAAATTGAATCAGTAATCAAAAAACTACATAAGAACAAAACCCCAGGCCAGATGGATTGACCTGTGAATTTTACCAGACATATAGAGAAGAAATAACACCCATTCTCCTTAAAGTTTTCCAAAAAACAGAAGAGGAGCGAATACTTCCAAACTCATTCTGTGAAGCCAGCATCACTCTAATACCACAACCAGGCAAAGACCTCACCAAAAAAGAAAATTACAGACCAATATCCCTGATGAATGTAGATGCAAAAATACTCAACAAAATATTAGCAAATTCAAAAATACATCAGAGGATCATACACCATGATCAAGTGGGATTCATCTCAGGGATGCAAGGATGGTACAACATTTGAAAATCCATCAACATCATCCACCACATCAACAAAAAGAAGAACAAAAACCACATGATCATCTCCATAGATGCTGAAAAAGCATTCGACAAAATTCAACATCCATTCATGTTAAAAACTCTCAACAAAATGGGTATAGAGGGCAAGTACCTCAACATAATAAAGGCCATATATGACAAACCCACAGCTAACATCATACTTAACAGCAAGAAGCTGAAAGCTTTTCATCTGAGATTGGGAACAAGACAGGGATGCCCGCTCTCTCCACTGTTATTCAACATAGTATTGGAGGTCCTAACCATGGCATTCAGACTAAACAAAGCAATACAAGGCATAGAGATTGGTAAAGAAGAAGTTAAATTGTCACTATTTGCAGATGACATGATATTGTACATAAAAAACCCTAAAGACTCCACTCCAAAACTACTAGAACTAATATCTGAATTCAGCAAAGTTGCAGGAATACAAGGCATAGAGATTGGTAAAGAAGAAGTTAAATTGTCGCTATTTGCAGATGACATGATATTGTACATAAAAAACCCTAAAGACTGCACTCCAAAACTACTAGAACTAATATATGAATTCAGCAAAGTTGCAGGATACAAAATTAACACAGAAATCTGTTGCTTTCCTATACACTAACGATGAACTAACAGGAAGAGAAATCAGAAAAACAATTCCATTCACAATTGCATCAAAAAGAATAAAATACCTAGGAATAAACCTAATGAAGGAAGTGAAAGACCTGTACTCTGAAAACTACAAGATACTCCTAAGAGAAATTAAAGAGGACACTAACAAATGGAAATGCATCCCATGCTCTTGGCTAGGAAGAATAAGTGTTGTCAAAATGGCTATACTACCTAAGGCAATCTACAGATTCAAGGCAATCCCTAACAAACTACCAACAGCTTTCTTCAATGAACTGGAACAAATAATTCTAAAATTCATATGGAACCAGAAAAGACCCCGAATAGCCAAAGCAATCCTGAGAAGGAGGAATAAAACGGGGAATTACGCTCTCTGACTTCAAGCTCTACTACAAAGCCACAGTAATCAACACAATTTGGTACTGGCACAAAAACAGACCCACAGACAAGTGGAACAGAATAGAAAATCCAAACATTAACCCAAACATATACGGTCAATTAGTATATGATATAAGATCCTTGGATATATAATGGAGAGATGACAGCCTCTTCAGCAGCTGGTGTTGGCGAAACTGGACAGCTACATGTAAGAGAATGAAACAGGACTACTCTCTAACGCCGTACACAAAAGTAAACTCAGAATGTGTCAAAGACCTGAATGTAAGTCATGAAACCATAAAACTCTTAGAAAAAAACATAGGCAAAAATCTCTTGGACGTAAATATGAGCGACTTCTTCATGAACATATCTCTCCGGGCAAGGGAAAGAAAAGCAAAAATGAACAAGTGGGACTATATCAAGCTGAAAAGCTTCTGTACAGCAAAGGACATCATCAGTAGAACAAAAAGACTGCCTACAGCTTGGGAGAATATATTCATAAATGACATGTCAGATAAGGGGTTGACATCCAAAATATATAAAGAAGACACATACCTCAACAAACAAAAACTAAATAATCCAATTAAGAAATGGGCAGAGGATATGAATAGACACCTCTCCAAAGAAGAAATTCAGATGGCCAACAGGCACATGAAAAGATGCTCCACATCGCTAATCATCAGAGAAATGCAGATTAAAACCACAATGAGATATAACCTCACACCACTAAGGATGGCCACCATCCAAAAGACAAACAACAACAAATGTTGGCGAGGATGTGGAGAAAGGGGAACCCTCCTACACTGCTGGTGGGAATGCAAATTAGTTCAACCATTGTGGAAAGCAGTATGGAGGTTCCTCAAAAAACTCAAAATAGAAACACCATTTGACCCAGGAATCCCACTACTAGGAATTTACCCTAAGAATGCAGGAGCCCAGTTTCAAAAAGATAGATGCACCCCTATGTTTATTGCAGCACTATTTACCATAGCCAAGAAATGGAAGCAACCTAAGTGTCCATCCATAGATGAGTGGATAAAGAAGATGTGATACATATACACAATGGAATATTATTCAGTCATAAGAAGAAAACAAATCCTACCATTTGCAACAACATGGATGGAGTTAGAAAGTATTATGCTCAGTGAAATAAGTCAAGTGCAAAAAGACAAGTATCAAATGATTTCACTCATATGTGGAGCATAAGAGCAAAAAAAAAACTGAAAGAACAAAACAGCAGCAGACTCAACAGAACCCAAGAATGGACTAACAATTACCAAAGGGAAAGGTACTGGGGAGGATCGGTGGGAAGGGAGGGACAAGGAGGAAAAAGGGGCAGTACGATTAGCATATGTAATATTGGGGGGGGCACGGGGAGGGTGGTACAAGTCAGAGAAGACAAGTAGTGATTGTATAGCATCTCACTATGCTTATGGACAGTGACTGTAATGGGGTTGGTGGCGGGGACCTGATGAAGTGGGTAGTTTAATATCTATAATGTTGCACGTGTAATTGTAGATTAATGATACCAAAATAAATTAAATAAAAATGGGCAGAGTACCTGAATAGACATTTTTCCCAAGAAGGGATTCAATGTATATGGACAACAGCCACATGAAAAGAAGCTCCACATTACTAAACTGCAGGGAATGCAAATCAAAACCACAATGAGATATCAGCTCACATCAGTTCGAATAGCCATTATCCAAAGGACAAGAAATAGCAAGTGTTGGTGAGGATGTTGAGAAAAGGCAATCCTCCTACACAGTTGCTGGCAATGTAAATTGGTGCAGTCACTATGGAAAGCAGTTTGGAGGTTTGTCAAAATGCTAAAAATAGTAATACCATATGACCCAGTAACTCCACTTCTAGGAATTTACCCAAAGAAAACAAAATCCCTGATTCAAAAAGATATGTGCACTCCTATGTTTACTGCTGCATTATTTACAATAGCCAAGATATGGAAACAAACAAAGTGTCCATCAGTAAGCTAAAGGAATAAAAAATATGTGGTATATATATGCAATGGAGTATTATTCAACCATAAGAAACAATTCCTGCCATTTGCAACAACATCGGTAGACCTACAGGGTATTATGTTAAGTGAAATAAGTTAGGCAGAGAAAGACATATATCATATGATTTCACTTATATGTGAAATCTAAAAACAAAATGAACAAAGTAGCAGTTGACCCATAGACATTATGAAGTGACTGGTAGTTGCCATGGGGAAGGGGTTGGGTAGGTGGGTCAAAAAGGTTAAGGGGATAGAGGCACAAAATCTCTAGCAAAATAAAATTAGTCATGAGGATGAAAGTAGAGCATAAAGAAATTAGTCAATACTTCCGCAACATCATTCTTCATTGACAGTAACCACACTATTTGGGGTCATTTAATCATGTAGATTGCTGTCAAATTACTATATGTATACTTGAAACCAATATAATAATGTATATTAACTATATTTCAAAAAAACTTTTAAAATTAAAACAAAATGGTTATCAGTGCACAAACTGTCAAAGTGGTGAAAGAAACAGTCTAAAAACAGATCTGAGTATATATACACGCCTGCAAACTATAATAAAAGTGCCATTTCGATTCAGAGGTTAAATGGTTCAACAGATGATGGCAAGAAAACGGGGGAAAAGCATAATCCTATTTAACTCCTTATAACAAAATTAATACCCTGTAAATATAGGTAAAAATGTAAAAGGATATTTTAAAAGTCATTTAAAATACTAGAAGAAAATAAAGGTGAATATTTGAATAATTTTGAGACGCGGATAAAATAATAAATGACACCCAAACACGACTACACAAAAATAAACTGCGTAAGATATCAGATGAATATACGTTTAAACTCTTGGGATGGGCTGGCGTTGGGGAGGTGCGGTTCCCGTCAAAGAAAGGACACAGGGTGTCGGGAAAGCTGAGCGCGCTGCTGTGATCTCTGGGCCCAGCGCAGGGTCGGCGACCGCCACCCGGGCACCCTGGGGCCGCCACCCGCCCCGGTGCTCGCCAGCCTCCAGGCCCTTGGCGCGCAGCACTCACCTGCCTCCACAGACAAAGGGCGCTCCAGGCGGCTCCTCCCCCTGACGCCTCCGCAGCTGCCCATCCGCCCCGAGGTGGGACAAGGTGATGAGGGACCTGACGCCTGAGCCAATGACGCCCAGTGACTGGGCCCCTGGGGCTGGACCAGCCTCCAGCGCCGGGCGGGCTCTGACGAAATCCTTCCCTCAATGGCGACCGCGCCGCGTTGGCTTCGGATCCCTGATACGCATGCGCCAGCGGTGTCCTGGGCGCTCCGCTCCCCAAATGTCAGGCTGCGCAGTCTCACCCGTCCCCCCGGCCAGCTGCTCTCCAGGACCACGCTAACCCTGGATCCTGGCCCTAGGCTCCCAACCCTCACTGAGATGCACTTTGGAAGCGGCTGGAGGAGAGCGGGCCCAGAACCCTCCCACAGCCCCTGCCAATCAGAAAAGTGGGACTGCCTGGCTCCCGCGCCGTGTCACTGCTCTGTCCCTGAGGTGATGGTGTTAAGACTTACCTCCCCTCAATACTGGAATACTGCCCCCATTTTATATTGAACCCAAAATATAATAATAATGATTAAAAACAATTATTTTTTGGTAATACAAGTCTAGTGATGAGAAGAATTCTTTTATGAGGATAACATTTTGCTTTATTGGGATTCAGTGTTCCCCATCACCAAAATCAAATGCAAAGGTTTATCTGTTAATGCTAGATTATGAGGCCTTACGTGTTGAATTTTTGATAACGTTTCAAATAGGTAGGGACTGCCAAATACTAGCAACCACAAGCATGATTTAAATTGAGCAAATTCATTGCTTGAAAAGCATTTATAGAATTCTATTGTATTCTACTTGCCTCTCAGCATGTCATTAAATGGCAAATTAATAATTTCCAAATGAAGGTTGGGCGGCAACTCCTCAATTGCCCAGTTAAATGGAATTTGAAGTATGGAAATATCCTTTGCACTTTCATAGAGGTCTGAAAATGCTACTGGAATAATAGTTTCCACATGGAAGATATAGGCTCTGCTAATTTTCCATGAGGGTAAGGATCTCCTTATTTTAACCTTTGACTGCACTGGAAGTGTTATAAAGCAGCTTGACATTACTTGTGATGCAAACACTGCTAGCTGTCATCAAAATAACTTTAGTGTAAGACAAGTTATATATTATAAGCTTTGCCTGCCTTGTAATTTTAGGTTGATTTCACTAAGAAACATCAAATTTGCAGCAGAAGCTAATACCCAATAGCCATTCAGTGTTTGATAAGTGCTTGTGGATGGTTCTTTTCATTCAGAAAAATTTCTATCTCAGCCCTGAGGTCAAATCTTAATAAACTTTTCCACATTTAAGCCATCAAATTGCTACATGGTAGGGCGTGTCAGGATATTTGATTTGTACTTTTGACAAAAATTCATGAAACTAAAAATGGTTAAGTCCATGAGAACAAATTAAATTTGCCATTGGCAATACTAATTCAATAACCCATGGTAGATTCAAATATTTTCCATAAAGTATCTCCTTAGCAAATCCCATTTGAGGTTGTACTGATTTAGGGCTTTCTAAATTTCTTAGAAAATATTCTCCCCCAAAGCTATTCTACACAGACTATAAAACTAATTCTTAAAAACGAATTCTTCAGTCACTTAAAAATTGGTATTGACTCCTGAATAAACAAACAACAACTGAACAGTATCCATGTGTTGACTCATTCAAGAGCTAAGCAAACTTACTTTGGTTGTAACCTTATTTTAGTTTTTTTTCTCTTTGTGAAGAAATTCCAACGTGATGAGATATTCCATTTTGAATTTTCTAATATTTCTGATTGTTGCTTCCTGGTTTAGTTATCATGGTAATATCTGGCCTATATTCAGCTTGCTTGTAGGATCCAAAGTGAGTAGATGGTTTGGAGGTTTCCTTTTAGGTTACAATGAACACAATAGTAGTTCTGTAAGACAAAAATCCAGGTATAGTGTCATTCAGCTGGGTCCTCTGTTTAGAGTCTTGCAAGGCCAAAATTAAGATGTCAGTAGGGCTATATTCCATTATGGAGGCTCTGGGGATGAATCTACTTCTCATGTCATTCAGGTTGTTGGCTGAGTTTGTTACAGAAAATACTGGAAAGCCTGGACTGGATCACTGATGGAAGAACCAAGCGGCAGTCGGAGGTCTTGGAGTGTTGAGGCTTTATTTCACACTGGCGGGCACAGAGGGGAGTGATCTCCCAAAAGTCTGAGCCCTGAACGAAGGCAAAAGGAGCAATATATATCTTTCTGCTTCTGTATCTGTAACATTCCTACGTGCACAGCAAGTAAGCAGGCGAGGGGGAGGGAGTTTAGGGAGGGAACCTAGGGAGTGAGCTCTCGGCAGAGCGGAAAATCAAGGGAGTGTTTTTGTTTGTGTTGAGGAGTGAGACAGAAGGGAGCCACCTGGACTAGACTGCTGTCCTTGTAAAATTTTCCCTATCACTCCCCCTGATGCCCCTTCAAACACTTTGTTTTAGGGGGCATCATCTCCCTGGTTTATGATAGGGTCTTAATGGCTCTACATATACATGAGCTTTATGGAGGAAATGTGTTCCTTGATAAAGTTAATGAGCCAGTTAAATATGCAGGGTTCCATTAATAGTCTAAGGAACATCAGAACTGCTGGCCCAGCAAGGCCAGTTAGAAGAGTTGTTAGCCATGGATTCCATTCAAACCATCCCTGGAACTAAGATTTTTTGTTTTCTAATGTCTTATTCCTATGCTGGATGTTTTCTTTTACTTTGGCTAGAGAGCGTCTAACTGTCAGACCGATTTGCATGAAAACAACAATCTTCTCCAAGGGCTACACGTAAGCCCCCCTGGGACATGAACAGGAGATCCAGTCCTCTACGATTTTGCTACACCACTTCAGCTAGGGAATCAATTTGATCTTGCAGCTGAATCATGGTGGTTTCAAGCTGCTCTAAATTTTGATCAACTTCGTCTGTTAGGGCAGCGAGCCCTAAGCCTCTTTTTATTAGGGCTGCTGTGCCTACTGCAGCTGGTCCGGCTACACTGAGCCTGACAAGAGCAGGGATCAGCAAAGGGGCAGCTCATTTTGCCTGGGAAATCTCACCAGGGGAAAGGACGTAGCTCCCTTCAGGCCCACTATGCACTTTATAACTTTTGTACAGTTAAACATCATAGAGAGGTACTTTGGAAATGCAGGCCGAGACTTGAGTTCAGCTAGGAGAGACAGGTAAGCACAGCAAAACAACCTAACGATTACCCAATAGACAATAGAGAGCAACTTTTTGAGGAACAGTTTAGTCAGAGGGGGCAGCAGCAGAGAGTTTAATGCCCAGGATGAGAGATTTCATTCTGGCAAGGGCCAGGATCCATGGTGTGCAGGTGTTTATTAGTCAGAGGGTAATCGCCAGATGCAGAGATGGAGAGGATTCTGGAGGTCTGGTTGGGTTCTATACTGATGTCTTTCTTTGTCCGGAGTATGGGCTCTTTTCACTCTGGAATGATGGACCCACAGAGTGATGCCTATAACTTTGAGGGCAGTAGGAGTGGTTAGAACAACAATGTGCGACCCAGACCACTGATGTTTGAGGGGGTCCCTTTTTCAATTTTTGACCCATACTGAGTCCTGAGCCTGGAAGGAATGTACTGGGGTCCCTAAGGAGATCAGGGCTCTTTCTATGGTATATTTCTGCAGCTTATTTAGGGTGGCGCTTAAGGCTTGGAGCTGTTCTCTTACTCTCTTATTTCTTGTCTGGTGTAGGTTCCCTGGGAGGCTTCCTAGACATGGGAGACAGTGTCCATACACTAATTCAAAAGGGGAAAAGCCTTGAGTCCCAGGTGTGCAGCAAGCATGCAGGACAGCCAGGGGTAATAGGTCTGGCCATGGGAGGCCAGTTTCTTGGCAAAACTTAGCTAGGGTTCCTTTGAGGGTATGATTTATTAGCTCCACGTTCCCTGAACTTTGTGGCCTGTATGCAGTGTGGAGTTTCCAGGTAATGTTGAGAGATTTAGTTAAAATATGTGCTGCATCTGCTACAAAGGCAGGTTAGTATTGCTTTTTGAGGAGGGCTTCTAATGCAGTTTTCTTAGGTGGGTGAGCTGATGGTATTGGCTGACTAGATGCCTTCCGATTGCAGTTGGGACAAAGATGTGTCTGTCAGGCAGCAACAATCTTTTTTTTTTTAGAATGGCCCCTTCAGCCATGGCCCAGTCCTTCTCTTTTTCAGTGTCCTTGGGTGGAGGGGCCTCCACTGGGGACATTAGGGCCATGGTGAGGGAAGGAGCTTTATCTGTTTTTAATGGCCGCTGTTTTAGCTGTATTATCTGCCAGCTGGTTCCCCTGTGTTATAGGATTGTTTCCTTTTTGGTGTTTTTTCCAATGCAGAATTGCTTCTTTTTTTTGGGAGCCAGACAGCCTTGAGGAGTTTTAGTATTGTGCCCGCTGAGAGTTGGAGAGGAATCGGTGTCCCTGTGTGTTTAAGAGGGACACAACAGTATGGGGGACCTTGACATTTATTTTTTGTCCCAGAGTAAGTTTATCTGCTTTTTTAAAGAATAGAGCTGTGGCTGCCAGTGTCCTGAGGCAGGGTGGCCATCTGCCTCAATCGGGTTTAGTTTTTTTTCTGACAGGTATGCAACCCGCCGCTGCCAGGGCCTAACAGTTTATGTGAGAACTTCGAGGGCTATGGTTTTTTCATGTATGAAGAGACTGAAGGGCTTTTTTCGTATCTGGCAGGCCTAGGGCTGGTGTCTATTCTGAAGAAGCCTTTATTTCCAGGAAGGTGACTCTTGACTCTTCTGTCTAGACAGGGGTTCTCAGTATGGCCCCCACCAGGAGGCTGTAGAGGGGTTTTGCCATTGCTGGGAATCTGGGAATACAGATTTTGCAGAACCCAGAGACCCCCAGGAACTTTTGTATGCATTTCTTCATCTGGAGCTGGGCTAAGGAGATAATGACCTTTTTCTTCTTCGGCCCTAGTGCCCTTTTTCCCTAGATGAGGAGGAAGCCCAAGTACCAGACTTGCTGCTGGCAGATTTGTGCTCTTTTTTATGAGGCTTGGTATCCTGAGTCTGACAGGAGTTGCAGGAGGGCCTTTGTGCCTTTTGCACAATTTTCCTGGGTACTGGCAAGGAGGAGGTCATCTATGTACTACAGGAGGGTGCAGTGCATGGGAAAGCTGGCAAGGTCTGCGGCCAGTGCCTCTCCAAAGAGAGTGGGTGAGTTCTTGAACTCTTGTGGAAGCCTCATCCATGTTAACTGCATCTGCCGCCTTGTCCAGTTCAGTCCATTTGAAGGCAAACCAGGGGGGCCAGCCAGAGGCAGAAAAAGGCATCTTTTAACTCTAGGCAACTGAACCATTTGGCCGACCCTGGGATCTGGCTGAGGAGGGTGTACAGATTTGGGACCACCAGGTGTAAAGAAACAGTCACTCTGTTAATGGCTCACAGGTCTTAAACAGGCCGGTGCCCTCACCCTGGCTTTTTGACTGGTAGAAGTGGGTGCTCCAGGGTGACTGATACTCAGAATACCTGCTTCTTCAAGTCTGATCAGGTGCTCCTGGATGCCTGCTCTCACCTCTTGTGAGAGGGGATTCTGCTGCTGTCTTTGTGGTTGGGCTCCTGGAGTCAATTCTACAATGACAGGGGCTTGGTTATGAGCAAGTCCAGGTGGGTTGTCTTTAGCCCATACTGAGGGGAAGGCAGCTCTGAATTCAGGTGGGCCACTTGAGAGGGTCTGGGCACAGAATAGCCTCTACTCCTCTTCCCTGGGTGTGGTTATTGCCAGTATGAGGGACCCTGGCTCTTCTTGGCCTGGGTTTAGTTTGAGGCTGGTGCGTCCAGTTGGTTCAAAAGTTATTTGGGCTCTGAGCTTTGAGAGTATGTCTCAGCTGAGGAGGATAAAGGGGCACTCGGGCAGGTAGAGAAACTTATGTCGGGTCTTGTGGCTTCCAAGTTCACATTGGCGGGCTTGGCAAAAGTATTGCTGGACTGCTTATGTCACAGTGACTCCAAGAATAGTTGCAGTCCTTTTACTGAAGGGAGTTACAGGGAGGGTGACCACAGAGTGTTCTGCCCCTGTGTCAACCATAAAAGTCATCTGTTGCCCCCCCACTTTCATTTGACCACAGGCTTAAGGGGGCTGAGCGTGAGAGAGCCTGGTATTTCTCAATCTGAATCTGTTCCTGCCAGACTAATGAACCTTTCCCTGTGAGGCTCCTCCCGGCAGTGACTGGGCTTCGGGGCTTTGCCTCAGTTGGGGCATTTGCTCTTCCAATGCCTCTTCTCTTCACAGTAAGCACACTGGTCCCTGGCAAGGGGTGTCCTAGGCTTCCCCTCTCTTGGCGACCAGCTTTTCTCTTCCTTTTGGTCATCTCTCTTTCTTTTAGGGCAGCTGCCAGGAAGCTGGCCTTTTTCTTCATTTTTCTTTCAGCCTCTCTGTCGGCCTGAACTTCTCTGTTTAGATATACTTTGTTGGCAGTTTTAATCAGTTGAGTGATATTTATCCCAGCAAAGCCCTCAAGTTTTTGGAGCTTTTGTCTGATGTCTGGGCGGCTTGAGCTACGAATGAGGTGCTGACCATTTGTTGGCTCCCTGGTGACTCAGGAGTGAAGGGGGTGCAGATGCGATCAGCTTCACACAGTCTTTCATAAGAGTCCCCAGGAGACTGTCCTGCTTGTTGAGTGACTGAAGACTTTGATCATGTTCATAGGCTTTTTGGACCTGGCTTTGATCCACTGGAGGAAGGCATCCTGATATTGGCGGATCTGGTGCTGTCTATCATGGGTGGTGAGTCCCACTGGGGGCGCTCCTCAGGGATAGCGATTTCAGCCCATGCACCCCAGTCAAGGACCCCAGCTGCCTCCTCTCTTCCATTGTGAACAGGATGCAGAGAAGCTATTGGCAGTCTTTCCAGGTCAACCGATGGGTTTGGAAGATGGATTTCATGAGATCAGCCAGGGCTTGTGGCTTTTCCGAAGGGGTGTTGTGTTTTTTAATTGAGGAGGTTAGTCATGGAAGAGGGTTGATAGTAAAGCATGGATCAGCCAGGCTGGATGGTCCCATCTTCATTACACCTTTCAGGCTCTCATGTCTCTTGCAGTGGCATCTGAAAGGTGCTTGCTCCTGGCTGATGGTGCAGTTTGGCTGTTGGTCCAGGGGAGAGTGGGGCCACTGGTTCTGGAGTTGGCGGGGAGGCTGATGGTGGCAGGGTGTCCAGGACCAGTGGCTGGGTGCTGATGGTCTTGGGGGCGTGTAAGGCGGGGGCAGTATTAGCTCTTCCTCTGTATCACCAGCAAGAATTTGCGGAGGCTCAGGCGTCTGTTGATTCTTTGTGGGATGCTTTATTGAGGCAACTAAGACGCTACCGTGTCCCTGCCTGTTACAAGGGAATCACACCCAAGGAGGAAGGGTCTGGGCAACTCCTAACCAGGATTTAATGTATGGGAACTTATTAGGATGACCTGGATCTCTAGTGATGACCCGCCGATTCGGTGTATTGTTGGGACAACTAGGGTTCCTTCTGGAGGCCACCCTGCACTAAAGGTGGGCTATACAGATTCACAAAGGGCTTTCAACTGGCCAGGATTTAATTTTACTCTGTAGTTTTCTGAAAATTCATTCCTGAAATTTTCTTTTACAATTTATTTTATTTTAGTATCATGAATCTACAATTACATGAGCAATATTGTGATGATTAAACTACCCCCTTCATCAGGTCCCCCCCACCAAACCCACCACAGTCACCGTCCATCAGTGTAGTGAGATGAGAATCACT